>JAVTVJ010002674.1:0-67299 GCA_034509425.1 Eopsaltria australis
TGGGGGTTAATCTTGGGATAAAAACACCCCAATTGGGTTAAAAAGTCAACGCTGGATGGAAAAGTCAAGGTTGGAACTCAACAGGGATGAGTTTTGGGATAAAAACGCTCCAATTGGACGGAAAATTCAACATGGGGTGAAAAAGTCAATGTTGGACCTCAACGGGGACAAATTTTGGGATAAAAACGCCCTCGTTGGACCAAACCCCAACATTTTGGTCAATGGGGATGAATTTTGGGATAAAAACACCCCAATTGGACGGAAAAGTCAATGTCAGGTGAAAAAGTCAATGTTCAACGTAAATGGGTCAAATTTTGGGATAAAAACGCCCTCGTTGGTCCAAAACCCAACATTCTGGTCAATGGGGATGAATTTTTGGGATAAAAATGCTCCAATTGGACGGAAAAGTCAACATTGGGTGGAAAACTCAATATTGGACTTCAATGGGAAAAATTTCGGAATAAGAACGCCCCCGTTGGACCAAACCCCAAGACTTTGGTAAATGGGGAAGAATTTTTGGATAAAAACGCCCCAGTTGGGTGAAAAAGTCAAGGTTGGAACTCAACAGGGATGAATTTTGCGGAATAAGGCTCAGTTGGGTGGGAAAGCCAATGTTGGGTGGAAAAATCAATGTTAAATGTCAATGGGAAAAATTTCGGGATAAGAACGCCCCCGTTAGACCAAACCCCAAGACTTTGGTCAATGGGGATGAATTTTGGGATTAAAACGCTCCAGTTGGGTGAAAAAGTCAACGCTGGATAAAAAAGTCAAAGTTGGATCGCAACAGGGATGAGTTTTGGGATAAAAGCGCTCCAATTGGACGGAAAAGTCAATGTTGGGTGAAAAAGTCAACGTTGGGTGAAAAAGTCAATGTTAGACCTCAACGGGGACAAATTTTGGGATAAAAACGCCCCCGTGAGACCAAACCCCAAGATTTTGGTCAATGGGGAAGAATTTTGGGATAAAAACGCTCCATTTGGGTGAAAAAGTCAACGCTGGATGGAAAAGTCAAGGTTGGATCTAAACAGGGATGAGTTTTGGGATAAAAACGCTTCAATGGAAAAGTCAACGTTGGGTGAAAAATTCAATATTGGACTTCAATGGGGACAAATTTCGGGATAAAAACGCCCCCGTTGGACCAAACCCCAAGAGTTTGCTCAATGGGGACAAATTTTGGGATAAAAACGCCCCAGTTGGGTGAAAATGTCAACGCTGAATGGAAAAGTCAAGGTTGGATCTCAAAAGGGATGAGTTTTAAGATAAAAACGCTCCAATTGGATGGAAAAGTCAACGTTGGGTGAAAAAGTCAATATTGGACCTCAATGGGGACAAATTTTGGGATAAAAACTCCCCCATACCACCAAAACCTAAGATTTTGGTCAATGGGGGTTAATCTTGGGATAAAAACACCACAGTTGGGTGAAAAAGTCAACGTTGGATGGAAAAGTCAAGGTTGGAACTCAACAGGGATGAGTTTTGGGATAAAAACGCTCCAATTGGACGGAAAATCCAACATGGGGTGGAAAAGCCAATATTGGACCTCAATGGGGACAAATTTTGGGATAAAAACGCCCTCGTTGGACCAAACCCCAACATTTTGGTCAATGGGGATGAATTTTGGGATAAAAACACCCCAATTGGACGGAAAAGTCAATGTCGGGTGAAAAAGTCAATGTTCAACGTCAATGGGTCAAATTTTTGGATAAAAACGCCCTCATTGGTCCAAAACCCAACATTCTGGTCAATGGGGATGAATTTTTGGGATAAAAATGCTCCAATTGGACGGAAAAGTCAACATTGGGTTGAAAACTCAATATTGGACTTCAATGGGGAAAAATTTTGGGATAAAAATGCCCCCGTTGGACCAAACCCCAAGACTTTGGTAAATGGGGAAGAATTTTGTAATAAAAACGCCCCAGTTGGGTGAAAAAGTCAAGGTTGGAACTCAACAGGGATGAATTTTGTGGAATAAGGCTCAGTTGGGTGGGAAAGCCAATGTTGGGTGGAAAAATCAATGTTAAATGTCAATGGGAAAAATTTCGGGATAAGAACGCCCCCGTTAGACCAAACCCCAAGACTTTGGTCAATGGGGATGAATTTTGGGATTAAAACGCTCCAGTTGGGTGAAAAAGTCAACGCTGGATAAAAAAGTCAAAGTTGGATCGCAACAGGGATGAGTTTTGGGATAAAAGCGCTCCAATTGGACGGAAAAGTCAATGTTGGGTGAAAAAGTCAATGTTGGACCTCAACGGGGACAAATTTTGGGATAAAAACGCCCCCGTGAGACCAAACCCCAAGATTTTGGTGAATGGGGAAGAATTTTGGGATAAAAACGCTCCATTTGGGTGAAAAAGTCAACGCTGGATGGAAAAGTCAAGGTTGGATCTAAACAGGGATGAGTTTTGGGATAAAAACGCTTCAATGGAAAAGTCAACGTTGGGTGGAAAACTCAATATTGGACTTCAATGGGGACAAATTTCGGGATAAAAACGCCCCCGTTGGACCAAACCCCAAGAGTTTGCTCAATGGGGACAAATTTTGGGATAAAAACGCCCCAGTTGGGTGAAAATGTCAACGCTGAATGGAAAAGTCAAGGTTGGATCTCAAAAGGGATGAGTTTTAAGATAAAAACGCTTTAATTGGATGGAAAAGTCAACGTTGGGTGAAAAAGTCAATATTGGATCTCAATGGGGACAAATTTCGGAATAAAAACGCCCCTGTTGGGTTAAAACCAAACTTTTTGGACAATGGGAATGAATTTTGGGATAAAAATGCCCAAGTTGTGTGGAAAAGCCAATGTTGGCTGAAGAAGTCAAGATTCAACATCAATGGGACAATTTTTGGGATAAAAACGCCCCCGTTGGACCAAAACCCAACATTTTCGCAAATGGGGATGAATTTTTGGGATAAAAATGCTCCATCAGGATGGAAAAGTCAACGTTGGGTGGAAAACTCAATCTTGGACCTCAATGGGGACAAATTTCAAGATAAAAATGCCCCCGTTGGACCAAAACCCAAATTTTGGTGAATGGGACAACTTAATAAAAGCACCCCAATTGGGTGAAAAAGTCAACGTTGGATGAAAAAGTCATGGCTGGATCTCAAATAGTGGGATGAGTTTTAGATAAAACGCTCCAATTGACAAAAAAGTCACGTTGGGCGAAAAGTCAATGTTGGACCTCAATGGGAGAAATTTTGGATAAAACACCCCCAAGAACAAAACCGTATATTCTGTCAATGGGATGAATTTTGGGATAAAACGTCCCAATTGGGTGCGGAAAAGTCAACGTTGATGAAAGTGTCAAGGTTGGAACCGGTTGTGATGAGTTGGGATAAAAACGCCCAAATTGGATCTGAAAAAGTCAACTTTGGGTGGAAAAGCCAATATTGGACTTCAATGGGGACAAATTTTAGGATAAAAACGCCCCAATTGGGTAGAAAAGTCAACGTCGGACATCAACGAGGATGGATTTGGAATAAAAAATGCCCAGTTGGGTGGAAAAGACAACGCTGGGCCTCAAGGGGGATGGATTTTTGGATAAAAACACCCAGTTGGGTGGAAAAGTCAAGATTCAACATCAATGGGACAAATTTCGGGATAAAAACGATCCCTTGGGACCAAACCCCAAGATTTTGGTCAATGGGGAAGAATTTTGGGGTTAAAACTCCCTAATTGTATGGAAAAGTCAATGTTGGACCTCAATGGGGATGAATTTGGGGTAAAAAGGCCCAGTTGGGTGGAAAAGCCACTGTTGGGTGGAAAAGTCAAGGTTCAACATCAATGGGACAAATTTTGGGATAAAAACGCCCCCGTTGGATCAAAACCTACGACTTTGGTCAATGGGGATGAATTTTGGGATAAAAATGCTCCAATTGGGTAGAAAAGTCAAAGTTGGGCATCAATGAGGATGGATTTGTGATAAAAATGCCCCAATTGGGTGGAAAAGCCAGTGTTGGGTGGAAAAGTCAATGTTCAACATCAATGGGACAAATTTTGAGATAAAAACGCCCCCGTTGGACCAAACCCCAACATTTTGGTCAATGGGGATGAATTTTGAGATAAAAACGCCCCATTTGGGTAAAAAAGTCAACGTTGGATGGAAAAGTCAAGGTTGGATCTCAACAGGGATGAGTTTTGGGATAAAAACGCTCTAAATGGAAGCCAACGTTGGGTGAAAAGCCAAAATAACGGCAATGGGACAAATTGATAAAAAACGCCTGCTGACCAAACCCATCATTTTGGTCAGTGGGATGAATTTTGGGATAAAATGCCCAAGTTGTGGTGGAAAAGCCTAAATGCTGCTGAAGAAGCCAAGATTCAACATCAACGGGGAAGAATTTTGAGATAAAAACGCCCCCGTTGGACCAAAACCCAACATTTTGGCAAATGGGGATGAATTGTGGGATAAAAATGCTCCAATTGGATGGAAAAATCAACGTTGGGTGGAAAACTCAATATTGGACCTCAATGGGGACAAATTTCGGGATAAAAATGCCCCCGTTGGACCAAAACCCAACATTTTGGTCAATGGGGATGAATTGTGGGATAAAAATGCTCCAATTGGATGGAAAAGTCAACGCTTGGGTGGAAAACTCAATATTGACCCTCAATGGGGACAAATTTTGGGATAAAAACGCCCCCGTTGGACCAAACCCCATCATTTTTGTCAGTGGGGATGAATTTTTGGGATAAAAATGCCCAAATTGTGTGGAAAAGCCAATGTTGGCTGAAGAAGTCAAGATTCAAAATCAATGGGGAAGAATATTAAGATAAAAACGCCCCCGCTGGACCAAAACCCAACATTTTGGCAAATGGGGATGAATTTTGGGATAAAAATGCTCCAATTGGACGGAAAAGTCAACATTGGGTGGAAAACTCAATATTGGACTTCAATAGGGAAAAATTTTGGGATAAAAAACGCTCCAATTGGACAAAAAGTCACGTTGGGTGAAAAAGTCACGTTGGACCCTCAATGGGAGAAATTTTGATAAAACACCCCCTGCTAAACCAAACGCGAGTCGGCCAATGGGGATGAATTTTTGGGATAAAACGTCCCGTCTGGGTGAAAAAGTCAACGTTGGATGGAAAAGTCAAGGTTTGATCTCAACAGGGATGAGTTTTGGGATAAAAACGATCCAATTGGAATGAAAAGTCAATGTTGGGTGAAAAAGCCAATATTGGACTTCCATGGGGACAAATTTTAGGATAAAACCGCCCCAATTGGGTAGAAAAGTCAACGTAGGACATCAACGAGGATGGATTTGGAATAAAAATGCCCAGTTGGGTGGAAAAGACAACACTGGGCCTCAAGGGGGATGGATTTTTGGATAAAAACACCCAGTTGGGTGGAAAAGTCAAGATTCAACATCAATGGGACAAATTTCGGGATAAAAACGTTCCCTTTGGACCAAACCCCAAGATTTTGGTCAATGGGGAAGAATTTTGGGGTAAAAACTCCCTAATTGTATGGAAAAGTCAATGTTGGACCTCAATGGGGATGAATTTGGGGTAAAAAAGGCCCAGTTGGGTGGAAAAGCCAATGTTGGGTGGAAAAGTCAAGGTTCAACATCAATGGGACAAATTTTGGGACAAAAACGCCCCCGTTGGATCAAAACCCACGACTTTGGCCAATGGGGATGAATTTGGGGATAAAAATGCTCCAATTGGGTAGAAAAGTCAACTTCGGGCATCAATGAGGATGGATTTGTGATAAAAATGCCCCAATTGGGCGGAAAAGTCAGTGTTGGGTGGAAAGGTCAATGTTCAATATCAATGGGACAAATTTTGAGATAAAAAGGCCCCCGTGAGACCAAACCCCAAGATTTTGGTCAATGGGGATGAATTTTGGGATAAAAACGCTCCATTTGGGTGAAAAAGTCAACGCTCGATGGAAAAGTCAAGGTTGGATCTAAACAGGGATGAGTTTTGGGATAAAAACGCTTCAATGGAAAAGTCAACCGTTGGGAGAAAAAGTCAATATTGGACTTCAATGGGGACAAATTTCGGGATAAAAACGCCCCCGTTGGACCAAACCCCATCATTTTTGTCAGTGGGGATGAATTTTTGGGATAAAAATGCTCAAATTGTGTGGAAAAGCCAATGTTGGCTGAAGAAGTCAAGATTCAACATCAATGGGGAAGAATTTTGAGATAAAAACGCCCCCGTTGGACCAAAACCCAACATTTTGGCAAATGGGGATGAATTTGGGGATAAAAATGCTCCATCTGGATGGAAAAGTCAACGTTGGGTGGAAAACTCAATCTTGGACCTCAATGGGGACAAATTTTGGGATAAAAATGCCCCCGTTGGACCAAAACCCAACATTTTGGTGAATGGGGATGAATTGTGGGATAAAAATGCTCCAATTGGATGGAAAAGTCAACGTTGGGTGGAAAACTCAATCTTGGACCTCAATGGGGACAAATTTTGGGATAAAAATGCCCCCGTTGGACCAAAACCCAACATTTTGGTGAATGGGGATGAATTTTGGGATTAAAGCACCCCAATTGGGTGACAAAGTCAACGCTGGATGGAAAAGTCAAGCTTGGATCTCAACAGGGATGAGTTTTGGGATAAAAACAATCCAATTTGATGGAAAAGTCAACGTTGGGTGGAAAAGTCAATATTGGACCTCAATGGGGACAAATTTTGGGATAAAAACTCCCCCCCATACCACCAAAACCCAAGATTTTGGTCAAAGGGGGTTAATCTTGGGATAAAAACACCCCAATATGGTGAAAAAGTCAACGTTGGATGGAAAAGTCAAGGTTGGAACTCAACAGGGATGAGTTTTGGGATAAAAGCGCTCCAATTGGACGGAAAATCCAACATGGGGTGGAAAAGCTAATATTGGACCTCAATGGGGAAAAATTTTGGGATAAAAACGCCCTCGTTGGACCAAACCCCAACATTTTGGTCAATGGGGATGGATTTTGGGATAAAAACAACCCAATTGGACGGAAAAGTCAATGTCGGGTGAAAAAGTCAATGTTCAACGTCAATGGGTCAAATTTTGGGATAAAAACGCCCTCCTTGGTCCAAAACCCAACATTCTGGTCAATGGGGATGAATTTTTGGGACAAAAATGCTCCAATTGGACGGAAAAGTCAACATTGGGTGGAAAACTCAATATTGGACTTCAATGGGGAAAAATTTTGGGATAAAAATGCCCCCGTTGGACCAAACCCCAAGACTTTGGTAAATGGGGAAGAATTTTGGGATAAAAACGCTCCAGTTGGGTGAAAAAGTCAAGGTTGGAACTCAACAGGGATGAATTTTGCGGAATAAGGCCCAGTTGGGTGGGAAAGCCAATGTTGGGTGGAAAAATCAATGTTAAATGTCAATGGGAAAAATTTCGGGATAAGAACGCCCCCGTTGGACCAAACCCCAAGACTTTGGTCAACGAGGATGAATTTTGGGATAAAAACGCTCCCTTTGGACCAAACCCCAAGATTTTAGTCAATGGGGAAGAATTTTGGGGTAAAAACTCCCTAATTGTATGGAAAAGTCAATGTTGGACCTCAATGGGGATGAATTTGGGGTAAAAAGGCCCAGTTGGGTGGAAAAGGCAATGTTGGGTGGAAAAGTCAATGTTCAACAACAATGGGACAAATTTTGGGATAAAAACGCCCCCGTTGGACCAAACCCCAAGACTTTAGTCAATGGGGATGAATTTTAGGATAAAAATGCTCCAATTGGGTAGAAAAGTCAACGTTGGGCATCAATGAGGATGGATTTGTGATAAAAATGCCCCAGTTGGGCGGAAAAGTCAGTGTTGGGTGGAAAAGTCAATGTTCAACAACAATGGGACAAATTTTGGGATAAAAACACCCCCGTTGGACCAAACCCCAAGACTTTGGTCAATGGGGACACCTCAAAAATCGCCCCAGCCAAGTGAAAAGCCAGCACATGAAAGTCAAGGCTAATCTCAACAGGGATGCCGAGTTTTGGGATGTAAAAACACTCCAATTGGACGGAAAAAGCCAACAACGTTGGGTGGAAAAGTCAATGTTCAACATCAATGGGACAAATTTTGGGTTAAAACGCCCCCGTTGGACCAAACCCGAAGAATTTGGTCAATGGGGATGAATTTTTGGGATAAAAACGTCCCAATTGGGTGAAAAAGTCAACGTTGGATGGAAAAGTCAAGGTTGGAACTCGAGAGGGATGAGTTTTGGGATAAAAACGCTCCAATTGGACGGAAAAGTCAACTTTGGGTGGAAAAGCCAATACTGGACTTCCATGGGGACAAATTTTAGGATAAAAACACCCCAATTGGGTAGAAAAGTCAACGTCGGACATCAACGAGGATGGATTTGGAATTAAAATGCCCAGTTGGGTGGAAAAGACAACGCTGGGCCTCAAGGGGGGTGGATTTTTGGATAAAAACACCCAGTTGGGTGGAAAAGTCAAGATTCAACATCAATGGGACAAATTTCGGGATAAAAATGCTCCCTTTGGACCAAACCCCAAGATTTTGGTCAATGGGGAAGAATTTTGGGGTAAAACTGCCTAATTGTATGGAAAAGTCAATGTTGGACCTCAATGGGGATGAATTTGGGGTAAAAAGGCCCAGTTGGGTGGAAAAGCCAATGTTGGGTGGAAAAGTCAAGGTTCAACATCAATGGGACAAATTTTGGGATAAAAACGCCCCCGTTGGATCAAAACCCACGACATTGGTCAATGGGGATGAATTTGGGAATAAAAATGCTCCAATTGGGTAGAAAAGTCAACGTCGGGCATCAATGAGGATGGATTCATGATAAAAATGCCCCAATTGGGTGGAAAAGTCAGTGTTGGGCGGAAAAGTCAATATTGATCTCAATGTGGGGCAACCTGATAAAACTCCATACCACCAAACTCAAGATTTTGGTCAATGGGGTTAATCTTAGATACAAAACACCCCCAATTGGGTGAAAAAGTCAACGTTGGATGGAAAAGTCAGTTGGAAACTCAACAGGGATGAGTTTTGGGATAAAACGCCCAATTGGACGGAAAATTCAACATGGGGTGGAAAGTGCCACATTGGACCCCAATGGGGACAAATTTTGGGATAAAACTCCATCCTACCAAAACCCAAGATTTTGGTCAATGGGGTTAAATTTTGGGATGAAAACGCCCCAATTGGGTGAAAAAGTCAACGTTGGATGGAAAAGTCAAGGTTGGAACTCAACAGGGATGAGTTTTGGGATAAAAGCGCTCCAATTGGACGGAAAATTCAACATGGGGTGGAAAAGCCAATATTGGACCTCAATGGGGACAAATTTTGGGATAAAAACGCCCTCGTTGGACCAAACCCCAACATTTTGGTCAATGGGGAGGAATTTTTGGGATGAAAACGTCCCAATTGGGTGAAAAAGTCAACGTTGGATGGAAAAGTCAAGGTTGGAACTCAACAGGGATGAGTTTTGGGATAAAAACGCCCCTGCTGGTCCAAGGTCCGTAAAACCCAACACACATCTCCTCCTCCCTGGGCAGCCTTCAATGGGACACCCTTTGGGATAAAATGCTCCAATTGATTTGGAAAAGCCAAACAATAAGGAAACCACATTGGACTTCAAATGGGGAAAATTTTGGGATAAAAAATGTCCCCGCTGGACCAAAACCCCATTCGGTAAATGGGAAGAATTTTGGGATAAAAACGCCCAGCTGGGTGAAAAGTCACAAGGTTGGAACTCAACAGGGATACGAATTTGTGGAATAAGGCCCAGTTGGGTGGGAAAGCCAATGTTGGGTGGAAAAATCAATGTTAAATGTCAATGGGAAAAATTTCGGGATAAGAACGCCCCCGTTGGACCAAACCCCAAGACTTTGGTCAACGAGGATGAATTTTGGGATAAAAACGATCCCTTTGGACCAAACCCCAAGATTTTGGTCAATGGGGAAGAATTTTGGGGTAAAAACTCCCTAATTGTATGGAAAAGTCAATGTTGGACCTCAATGGGGATGAATTTGGGGTAAAAAGGCCCAGTTGGGTGGAAAAGGTAATGTTGGGTGGAAAAGTCAAGGTTCAACATCACCGGGACAAATTTGATAAAAACACCCCGTTGGATCAAAACCACGACTTTGGCCTCTACCGGGGATGAATTTTGGGATAAAAATGCCCCAACTGGTAGAAAGTGCTCAACGTTGGGCATCAATGAGGATGGATTTGTGATAAAAATGCCCCAATTGGGTGGAAAAGTCAGTGTTGGGTGGAAAAGTCAACGTTGGGTGAAAAAGTCAATGTTGGACCTCAACGGGGACAAATTTTGGGATAAAAACGCCCCCGTGAGACCAAACCCCAAGATTTTGGTCAATGGGGAAGAATTTTGGGATAAAAACGCTCCATTTGGGTGAAAAAGTCAACGCTCGATGGAAAAGTCAAGGTTGGATCTAAACAGGGATGAGTTTTGGGATAAAAACGCTTCAATGGAAAAGTCAACGTTGGGTAAAAAAGTCAATATTGGACTTCAATGGGGACAAATTTCGGGATAAAAACGCCCCCGTTGGACCAAACCCCAAGAGTTTGCTCAATGGGGACAAATTTTGGGATAAAAACGCCCCAGTTGGGTGAAAATGTCAACGCTGGATGGAAAAGTTAAGGTTGGATCTCAAAAGGGATGAGTTTTAAGATAAAAACGCTTTAATTGGATGGAAAAGTCAACGTTGGGTGAAAAAGTCAATATTGGATCTCAATGGGGACAAATTTCGGAATAAAAACGCCCCTGTTGGGTTAAAACCCAACTTTTTGGACAATGGGAATGAATTTTGGGATAAAAATGCCCCAGTTTTGTGGAAAAGCCAATGTTGGCTGAAGAAGTCAAGATTCAACATCAATGGGACAATTTTTGGGATAAAAACGCCCCCGTTGGACCAAAACCCAACATTTTCACAAATGGGGATGAATTTTTGGGATAAAAATGCTCCAATTGGACGGAAAAGTCAACGTTGGGTGGAAAACTCAATATTGGACCTCAATGGGGAAAAATTTCGGGATAAAAATGCCCCCGTTGGACCAAAACCCAAATTTTGGTGAATGGGGATGAATTTTGGGATAAAAGCACCCCAATTGGGTGAAAAAGTCAACGTTGGATGGAAAAATCAAGGTTGGAACTCAACAGGGATGGGTTTTGGGATAAAAACGCTCCAATTGGACAAAAAAGTCAATGTTGGGTGAAAAAGTCAATGTTGGACCTCAATGGGGAGAAATTTTGGGATAAAAACACCCCCGTTAAAGCAAACCGTAAGAGTTTCGTCAATGGGGATGAATTTTTGGGATAAAAACGTCCCAATTGGGTGAAAAAGTCAACGTTGGATGGAAAAGTCAAGGTTGGAACTCGACAGGGATGAGTTTTGGGATAAAAACGCTCCAATTGGACGGAAAAGTCAACGTTGGTGGAAAAGCCATATTGGACTTCCATGGGACAAATTTTAGGATAAAAACGCCCCAATTGGGTAGAAAAGTCAACGTCGGACATCAACGAGGATGGATTTGGAATAAAAATGCCCAGTTGGGTGGAAAAGCCAACGCTGGGCCTCAAGGGGGATGGATTTTTGGATAAAAACACCCAGTTGGGTGGAAAAGTCAAGATTCAACATCAATGGGACAAATTTCGGGATAAAAACGCTCCCTTTGGACCAAACCCCAAGATTTTGGTCAATGGGGAAGAATTTTGGGGTAAAAACTGCCTAATTGTATGGAAAAGTCAATGTTGGACCTCAATGGGGATGAATTTGGGGTAAAAAGGCCCAGTTGGGTGGAAAAGCCAATGTTGGGTGGAAAAGTCAAGGTTCAACATCAATGGGACAAATTTTGGGATAAAAACGCCCCCGTTGGATCAAAACCCACGACTTTGGTCAATGGGGATGAATTTTGGGATAAAAACGCTCCATTTGGGTAGAAAAGTCAAAGTTGGGCATCAATGAGGATGGATTTGTGATAAAAATGCCCCAATTGGGTGGAAAAGTCAGTGTTGGGTGGAAAGGTCAATGTTCAACATCAATGGGACAAATTTTGAGATAAAAACGCCCCCGTTGGACCAAACCCCAAGATTTTGGTCAATGGGGATGAATTTTGTGATAAAAACGCTCCATTTGGGTGAAAAAGTCAACGCTGGATGGAAAAGTCAAGGTTGGATCTAAACAGGGATGAGTTTTGGGATAAAAACGCTCCAAAGGAAAAGTCAACGTTGGGTGAAAAAGTCAATATTGGACTTCAATGTGGACAAATTTCGGGATAAAAACGCCCATGTTGCGACCAAACCCCATCATTGTCATGTGGGGATGAATTTTTGGGATAAAAATCCCACATTGTGTGGAAAAGCCAAGTGTTGGCTCTGCAAAGAAGTCAAGAGTTCAACAC
Organism: Eopsaltria australis; assembly: GCA_034509425.1. NCBI lineage: Eukaryota > Metazoa > Chordata > Aves > Passeriformes > Petroicidae > Eopsaltria > Eopsaltria australis. The sequence continues at coordinate 12,345 of JAVTVJ010002674.1, forward strand.
TCAACGCGGGGAAGAATTTTGAAGATAAAAACGGCCCGCCGTTGGACCAAAACCAACATTTTGGCAAATGGCGGAGAATTGTGGTGAATAAAAATGTTCCAATGGAGGAAAAATCAAGTTGGGTGGAAAACCTCAATATTGGACCTCAATTGGGACAAATTTTGGGATAAAAAGGCCCCCGTTGGACCAAAATCCAACATTTTGGTGAATGGGGATGAATTGTGGGATAAAAATGCTTCAATTGGATGGTAAAGTCAACGTTGGGTGGAAAACTAAAAATTGGACCTAAATGGGGACAAATTTCGCGAAAAAAATGCCCCCGTTGGACCAAAACCCAAGATTTTGGTCAATGGGGATGGAATGTGGATAAAAAGCTTCCAATTGGAGAAAAGTCAACGCTTGCGGTGGAAAAACTCAATATTGACTTCAATAGGCGAAAATTTTGCGCGATAAAAAATTGCCCCCGTTGCACAAACCCAAGACTTTGGTCAATGGGGAAGAATTTTGGGATAAAACGCCCCAGTTGGGTGAAAAGTGAAGTTGGACTCAAACAGGGTATGAATTTGCGGAACTTAGGCCCAGTGGGTGCGGAAAGCCAATGTTGGGTGGAAAAAATCATGTTAAAATGTCAATGGGGAAAAATTTCGGGATAGAACGCCCCCGTTGACCAAACCCAAAGACTTTGTCAATGGGGATGAATTTTGGGATTAAAAAAAACGCTCTGCTTTGGACCAAACCCAAGATTTTGGTCAATGGGAAGAATTTTGGCGGGTTAAAAAACTCCCTAATTGTATGGGAAAGTCAATGTTGGACCTCAATGGGGGTGAATTTGGGGTAAAAAGGCCCAGTTGGGTGGAAAAGCCAATGTTGGGTGGAAAAGTCAAGGTTCAACATCAATGGGACAAATTTTGGGATAAAAATGCCCCCGTTGGACCAAACCCCAAGATTTTGGTCAATGGGGATGAATTTTGGGATAAAAACGCTCCATTTGGGTGAAAAAGTCAACGCTCGATGGAAAAGTCAAGGTTTGATCTAAACAGGGATGAGTTTTGGGATAAAAACGCTTCAATGGAAAAGTCAACGTTGGGTGAAAAAGTCAATATTGGACTTCAATGGGGACAAATTTCGGGATAAAAACGCCCATGTTGGACCAAACCCCATCATTTTTGTCAGTGGGGATGAATTTTTGGGATAAAAATGCCCAAGTTGTGTGGAAAAGCCAATGTTGGCTGAAGAAGTCAAGATTCAACATCAACGGGGAAGAATTTTGTGATAAAAACGCCCCCGTTGGACCAAAACCCAACATTTTGGCAAACGGGGATGAATTGTGGGATAAAAATGCTCCAATTGGATGGAAAAATCAACGTTGGGTGGAAAACTCAATATTGGACCTCAATTGGGACAAATTTTGGGATAAAAATGCCCCCGTTGGACCAAAACCCAACATTTTGGTGAATGGGGATGAATTGTGGGATAAAAATGCTCCAATTGGATGGAAAAGTCAACGTTGGGTGGAAAACTCAATATTGGACCTCAATGGTGACAAATTTCGGGATAAAAATGCCCCCGTTGGACCAAAACCCAACATTTTGGTGAATGGGGATGAATTGTGGGATAAAAATGCTCCAATTGGATGGAAAAGTCAACGTTGGGTGGAAAACTCAATCTTGGACCTCAATGGGGACAAATTTCGGGATAAAAATGCCCCCGTTGGACCAAAACCCAGATTTTGGTGAATGGGGATGAATTTTGGGATAAAAGCACCCCAATTGGGTGAAAAAGTCAACGTTGGATGGAAAAATCAAGGTTGGAACTCAACAGGGATGGGTTTTGGGATAAAAACGCTCCAATTGGACAAAAAAGTCAATGTTGGGTGAAAAAGTCAATGTTGGACCTCAATGGGGAGAAATTTTGGGATAAAAACACCCCCGTTAAACTAAACCGTAAGAGTTTCGTCAATGGGGATGAGTTTTTGGGATAAAAACGTCCCAATTGGGTGAAAAAGTCAACGTTGGATGGAAAAGTCAGGGTTGGAACTCGACAGGGATGAGTTTGGGAATTTAAAAACGCTCCAATTGGATTGAAAAGTCAACGTTGGGTGGAAAAGCCAATATTGGACTTCAATGGGGACAAATTTTAGGATAAAAACGCCCCAATTGGGTAGAAAAGTCAACGTCGGACATCAACGAGGATGGATTTGGAATAAAAATGCCCAGTTGGTGGAAAAGCCAACGCTGGGCCTCAAGGGGGATGGATTTTTGGATAAAAACACCCAGTTGGGTGGAAAAGTCAAGATTCAACATCAATGGGACAAATTTCGGGATAAAAACGCTCCCTTTGGACCAAACCCCAAGATTTTTGTCAATGGGGAAGAATTTTGGGGTAAAAACTCCCTAATTGTATGGAAAAGTCAATGTGGGACCTCAAGGGGGATGAATTTGGGGTAAAAAGGCCCAGTTGGGTGGAAAAGCCAATGTTGGGTGGAAAAGTCAAGGTTCAACATCAATGGGACAAATTTTGGGATAAAAACGCCCCCGTTGGGACAAAACCCAAGAATTTGGTCAATGGGGATGAATTTTGGGATAAAAACGCTCCAATTGGGTAAGAAATTCAAAGTTGCATCCATGAGGTGGATTGTGATAAAAATGCCCCAATTGGGTGGAAAAGTCAGTGTTGGGTGGAAAGGTCAATGTCAACATCAATGGACAAATTTTGAATAAAAACGCCCCGTTGGAACCAACCCCAAGATTTGGTCAATGGGGTTAATTTTAAATAAACGCTCAATGACGGAAAATCAACGTTGGTGGAAAAAGCCAATATTGGACTGTCAATGAGAGGACAATTTGGATAAAAACGCCCCAATTAGGGTAGAAAAGTCAAACGTCGGACATCAACGGGATGGATTGGATAAAAATGCCCAGTTGGGAATGGAAAAGACAACGCTGGGCCTCAAGGGGGATGGATTTTTGGATAAAAACACCCAGTTGGGTGGAAAAGTCAAGATTCAACATCAATGGGACAAATTTCGGGATAAAAACGCTCCCTTTGGACCAAACCCCAAGATTTTGGTCAATGGGGAAGAATTTTGGGGTAAAAACTCTCTAATTGTATGGAAAAGTCAATGTTGGACCTCAATGGGGATGAATTTGGGTAAAAAGGCCCAGTTGGGTGGAAAAGCCAATGTTGGGTGGAAAAGTCAAGGTTCAACATCAATGGGACAAATTTTGGGATAAAAACGCCCCCGTTGGATCAAAACCCACGACTTTGGTCAATGAAGATGAATTTTGGGATAAAACGCTCCAATTGGGTAGAAAAGTCAAAGTTGGGCATCAATGAGGATGGATTTGTGATAAAAATGCCCCAATTGGGTGGAAAAGTCAGTGTTGGGTGGAAAGGTCACTGTTCAACATCAATGGGACAAATTTTGAGATAAAAACGCCCCCGTTGGACCAAACCCCAAGATTTTGGTCAATGGGGATGAATTTTGGGATAAAAACGCTCCATTTGGGTGAAAAAGTCAACGTTGGATGGAAAGTCAGGTGATCTCCAGGGATGAGTTTGGATAAAAACGCTCAATTGGACGGAAGTCAACGTTGGTGGAAAAGCCTATATTGGACTTCCATAAGGACAAATTTTAGGATAAAAACGCCCCAATTGGGTAGAAAAGTCAACGTCGGACATCAACGAGGATGGATTTGGAATAAAAATGCCCAGTTGGGTGGAAAAGCCAACGCTGGGCCTCAAGGGGGATGGAGTTTTGGATAAAAACACCCAGTTGGGTGGAAAAGTCAAGATTCAACATCAATGGGACAAATTTCAGGATAAAAACGCTCCCTTTGGACCAAACCCCAAGATTTTGGTCAATGGGGAAGAATTTTGGGGTAAAAACTCCCTAATTGTATGGAAAGTCAATGTTGGACCTCAATGGGGATGAATTGGGGTAAAAGGCCCAGTGGTGGAAAGGCCATGTTGGTGAAAAGTCAGTCAACATCATGGGACAAATTTTGGATAAAACGCCCCCGTGGATCAAAACCCACGACTTTGGTCAATGGGATGATTTTGGATAAAAACGCTCCAATGGGTAGAAAAGCAACGTTAAGTTATGAGGATGGATTGTGATGAAAAAGCCCCAATTGGGTGCAAAAGTCAGGTGGTGGAAAAGCCAATGTTCAACATCAATGAGTTTGAGATAAAACGCCCTCGTTGACCAACCCAGATGTTTGGTCAATGGGGATAGAATTTTGGGTAAAAACGCTCCATTTGGGGAAAATAAGTCAACGCTGGAGGAAAAATCAGGTTGGAGTTCTCACAGGATGAGTTTTGATAAAAAACGCTTACAATTGGATGGAAAAGTCAACGTTGGGTGAAAAAGTCAATATTGGACCTCAACGGACAATTTGGGATAAAAACGCTCCCGTTGGACCAAAACCCACGACTTTGTTCAATGAGGATGAATTTTTCGGATAAAAATGCCCCAGTCGGGTGAGAAAGTCAACGTTGGATGGAAAAGTCAAGGTTGCAACTCGACAGGGATGAGTTTTGGGATTAAAACGCGCCAATTGGACGGAAAAGTCAACTTTGGGTGGAAAAGCCAATATTGGACTTCCATGGGGACAAATTTTAGGATACAAACACCCCAATTGGGTAGAAAAGTCAACGTCGGACATCAACGAGGATGGATTTGGAATAAAAATGCCCAGTTGGGTGGAAAAGCCAACGCTGGGCCTCAAGGGGGATGGATTTTGGATAAAAACACCCAGTTGGGTGGAAAAGTCAAGATTCAACATCAATGGGACAAATTTCGGGATAAAAACGCTCCCTTTGGACCAAACCCCAAGATTTTGGTCAATGGAGAAGAATTTTGGGGTAAAAACTCCCTAATTGTATGGAAAAGTCAATGTTGGACCTCAATGGGGATGAATTTGGGTAAAAAGGCCCAGTTGGGTGGAAAAGCCAATGTTGGGTGGAAAAGTCAAGGTTCAACATCAATGGGACAAATTTTGGGATAAAAACGCCCCCATTGGATCAAAACCCACGACTTTGGTCAATGGGGATGAATTTTGGGATAAAAACGCTCCAATTGGGTAGAAAAGACAACGTTAAGTTTATGAGGATGGATTTTGATAAAAATGCCCTAATTGGGTGGAAAAGTCAGTGTTGGGTGGAAAGGTCAATGTTCAACATCAATGGGACAAATTTTGAGATTAAAACGCCCCCGTGGACCAAACCCCAAGATTTTGGTCAATGGGGATGAATTTTGGGATAAAAACGCTCCATTTGGGTGAAAAAGTCAACGCTGGATGGAAAAGCTATTGGACTTCCATGGGGACAAATTTTAGGATAAAAACGCCCCAATTGGGTAGAAAAGTCAACGTCGGACATCAACGAGGATGGATTTGGAATAAAAAATGCCCAGTAGGGTGGAAAAGCCAACGCTGGGCCTCAAGGGGGATGGATTTTTGGATAAAAACACCCAGTTGGGCGGAAAAGTCAAGATTCAACATCAATGGGACAAATTTCGGGATAAAAACGCTCCCTTTGGACCAAACCCCAAGATTTTGGTCAATTGGGAAGAATTTTGGGGTAAAAACTCCCTAATTGTATGGAAAAGTCAATGTTGGACCTCAATGGGGATGAATTTGGGGTAAAAAAGCCCAGTTGGGTGGAAAAGCCAATGTTGGGTGGAAAAGTCAAGGTTCAACATCAATGGACAAATTTTGGGATAAAAAGCCCCCGTTGAGCAAAACCCACGACTTTGGTCAATGAAGATGAATTTTGGATAAAAAACGCTCCAAATTGGTAGAAAAGCAAAGTTGGGCGCAGTCTGGGATGGATTTGTGATAAAAATGCCTCATTGGTGGAAAAGTCAGTGTGGGTGAAAGTCAATGTTGCACATCAATGGACAAATTTTAGATAAAAACGCCCCGTTGACCCAAACCCCAAGATTTTGGTCAATGGGGGTGAATTTTGAGATAAAAACGCTCCATTTGGGTAAAAAAGTAAACGTTGGATAGAAAAATCAAGGTTGGATCTCAACAGGGATGAGTTTTGGGATAAAAACGCTCCAATTGGACGGAAAAGTCAACTTTGGGTGAAAAAGCCAATATTGGACTTCAATGGGGACAAATTTTAGGATAAAAACGCCCCAATTGGGTAGAAAAGTCAACGTCGGACATCAACGAAGATGGATTTGGAATAAAAATGCCCAGTTGGGTGGAAAAGCCAACGCTGGGCCTCAAGGGGGATGGAATTTTGGATAAAAACACCCAGTTGGGTGGAAAAGTCAAGATTCAACATCAATGGGACAAATTTCGGGATAAAAACGCTCCCTTTGGACCAAACCCCAAGATTTTGGTCAATGGGGAAGAATTTTGGGGTAAAAACTCCCTAATTGTATGGAAAAGTCAATGTTGGACCTCAATGCGGATGAATTTGGGGTAAAAAGGCCCAGTTGGGTGGAAAAGCCAATGTTGGGTGGAAAAGTCAAGGTTCAACATCAATGGGACAAATTTTGGGATAAAAACGCCCCCGTTGGATCAAAACCCACGACTTTGGTCAATGGGGATGAATTTTGGGATAAAAACGCTCCAATTGGGTAGAAAAGTCAACGGTAAGTTTATGAGGATGGATTTGTGATGAAAAATGCCCCAATTGGGTGCAAAAGTCAGTGTTGGGTGGAAAGGTCAATGTTCAACATCAATGGGAGAAATTTTGAGATAAAAACGCCCTCGTTGGACCAAACCCCAAGATTTTGGTCAATGGGGATGAATTTGGGGATAAAAACGCTCCATTTGGGTGAAAAAGTCAACGCTGGATGGAAAAATCAAGGTTGGATCTCAACAGGGATGAGTTTTGAGATAAAAACGCTACAATTGGATTCAAAAGTCAGCGTTGGGTGAAAAAGTCAATATTGGACCTCAACGGGGACAAATTTTGGGATAAAAACGCCCCCGTTGGACCAAACCGGAAGAGTTTGGTCAATGGGATGAATTTTTGGGATAAAAACGTCCCAATTGGGTGAAAAAGTCCAACGTGGATAAAAAGTCAAGGCGTTGGATCTCAACAGGGATGAGTTTTGGGATAAAAACGCTTCCAATTGGACGGAAAAAGCACGTTGGGTGGAAAAAGCCAATATTGGACTTCAAATGCGCGACAAATTTCGGGATAAAAACGCCCCAATTGCGTAGAAAAGTCAACGTCAGACATCAACGAGGATGGATTTGGAATAAAAATGCCCAGTTGGGTGGAAAAGACAACGCTGGGCCTCAAGGGGGATGGATTTTTGGATAAAAACACCCAGTTGGGTGGAAAAGTCAAGATTCAACATCAATGGGACAAATTTCGGGATAAAAACGCTCCCTTTGGACCAAACCCCAAGATTTTGGTCAATGGGGAAGAATTTTGGGGTAAAAAACTCCCTAATTGTATGGAAAAGTCAATGTTGGACCTCAATGGGGATGAATTGGGGGTAAAAAGGCCCAGTTGGGTGGAAAAGCCAATGTTGGGTGGAAAAGTCAAGGTTCAACATCAATGGGACAAATTTTGCGATAAAAACGCCCCCGTTGGATCAAAACCCACGACTTTGGTCAATGAAGATGAATTTGGGGATAAAAACGCTCCAATTGGGTAGAAAAGTCAAAGTTGGGCATCAATGAGGATGGATTTGTGATAAAAATGCCCCAATTGGGGGGAAAAGTCAGTGTTGGGTGGAAAGGTCCAAATGTCAACATCAATGGGACAAATTTTGAGATAAAAACGGCCCCCGTTGGACCAAAACCCCAAGATTTTGTCAATGGGGATGAATTTTTGGGATAAAAGCACCCCAATTGGGTGAAAAAGTCAACATTGGATGGAAAAGTCAAGGTTGAAACTCAACAGGGATGAGTTTTTGGGATAAAAACGCTCCAATTGGACGGAAAAGTCAACTTTGGGTGGAAAAGCCAATATTGGACTTCCATGGGGACAAATTTTGGGATAAAAACGCCCCAATTGGGTAGGAAAGTCAACGTCAGACATAAACGAGGATGGATTTGGAATAAAAAATGCCCAGTTGGGTGGAAAAGCCAACGCTGGGCCTCAAGGGGGATGGATTTTTGGATAAAAACACCCAGTTGGGTGGAAAAGTCAAGATTCAACATCAATGGGACAAATTTCGGGATAAAACGCTCCCTTTGGACCAAACCCCAAGATTTTGGTCAATGGGGAAGAATTTTGGGGTAAAAACTCCCTAATTGTATGGAAAAGTCAATGTTGGACCTCAATGGGATGAATTTGGGGTAAAAAGGCCCAGTTGGGTGGAAAAGCCAATGTTGGGTGGAAAAGTCAAGGTTCAACATCAATGGGACAAATTTTGGGATAAAAACGCCCCCGTTGGATCAAAAACCCACGACTTTGGTCAATGGGGATGAATTTGGGGATAAAAATGCTCCAATTGGGTAGAAAAGTCAACGTTGGGCATCAATGAGGATGGATTTGTGATAAAAATGCCCCAATTGGGTGGAAAAGTCAGTGTTGGGTGGAAAGGTCAATGTTCAACATCAATTGGACAAATTTTGAGATTAAAAACGCCCTCGTTGGACCAAACACCCAAGATTTTGCGTCAATTGGGGATGAATTTGGGAAAAAACGCTTCCATTGGGTGAAAAAGTCAACGCTGGATGGAAAAATCAAAGGTTGGATCCAACCAGGGATGGTCAGTTTTGAGCATAAAAAACGCTACAATTCGGATTCAAAAGTCAGCGTTGGTGAAAAGAAGTCAATATTGGACCTCAACGGACAAATTTTCCGGGATAAAAACCCCCCGTGTGGACCAAACGGCAAGAGTTTGGTCAATGGGGATGAATTTTGGGAAGAAAACGCTCCAATTGGATGAAAAAGTCAACGCTGGATGGAAAAGTCAAGGTTGGATCTCAACAGGGATGAGTTTTGGGATAAAAACGATCCAATTGGACGGAAAAGTCAATGTTGGGTGAAAAGCCAATATTGGACTTCCATGGGGACAAATTTTAGGATAAAAACGCCCCAATTGGGTAGAAAAGTCAACGTCGGACATCAACGAGGATGGATTTGGAATAAAAATGCCCAGTTGGGTGAAAAGCCAACGCTGGGCCTCAAGGGGGATGGATTTTTTGGATAAAAACACCCAGTTGGGTGGAAAAGTCAAGATTCAACATCAATGGGACAAATTTTGGGATAAAAAACGCTCCCTTTGGACAAAACCCCAAGATTTTGGTCAATGGGGAAGAATTTTGGGGTAAAAACTCCCTAATTGTATGGAAAAGTCAATGTTGGACCTCAATGGGGATGAATTTGGGGTAAAAAGGCCCCAGTTGGGTGGAAAAGCCAATGTTGGGTGGAAAAGTCAAGGTTCAACATCAATGGGACAAATTTTGGGATAAAAACGCCCCCGTTGGATCAAAACCCACGACTTGGGTCAATGAAGATGAATTTTGGGATAAAAACGCTCCATTTGGGTAGAAAAGTCAAAGTTGGGCATCAATGAGGATGGATTTGTGATAAAAATGCCCCAATTGGGTGGAAAAGTCAGTGTTGGGTGGAAAGGTCAATGTTCAAAATCAATGGGACAAATTTTGAGATAAAAACGCCCCCGTTGGACCAAACCACAAGTATTTGGTCAATGGGGGTGAATTTTGAGATAAAACGCTCAATTGGACGGAAAGTCAACGTTGCGGTGGAAAAAGCCAAGATTGTACTTCCATGGGGACAAATTTTGGGATAAAAACGCCCCAAGTGGGTAGAAAAGTCAACGTCGGACATCAACGAGGATGAATTTGGAATAAAAATGCCCAGTTGGGTGGAAAAGCCAACGCTGGGCCTCAAGGGGGATGGATTTTTGGATAAAAACACCCAGTTGGGTGGAAAAGTCAAGATTCAACATCAATGGGACAAATTTCGGGATAAAAACGATCCCTTTGGACCAAACCCCAAGATTTTGGTCAATGGGGAAGAATTTTGGGTAAAAACTCCCTAATTGTATGGAAAAGTCAATGTTGGACCTCAATGGGGATGAATTTGGCGTAAAAAGGCCCAGTTGGGTGGAAAAGGCAATGTTGGGTGGAAAAGTCAAGGTTCAACATCAATGGGACAAATTTTGGGATAAACACGCCCCCGTTGGATCAAAACCCACGACTTTGGTCAATGAAGATGAATTTGGGGATAAAAACGCTCCAATTGGGTAGAAAAGTCAAAGTTGGGCATCAATGAGGATGGATTTGTGATAAAAAATGCCCCAATTGGGCGGAAAAGTCAGTGTTGGGTGGAAAGGCCAATGTTCAACATCAATGGGACAAATTTTGAGATAAAAACGCCCCCGTTGGACCAAACCCCAAGATTTTGGTCAATTGGGATGAATTTTTGGGATAAAAACGTCCCAATTGGGTGAAAAAGACAACTCTGGATGGAAAAGTCAAGGTTGGAACTCAACAGGGATGAGTTTTGGGATAAAAAAGCTCCAATTGGAAGGAAAAGTCAACGATTGGTTGAAAAAGTCAATATGGACCTCAACGGCGGACAAATTTTGGCGATAAAAACGCCCCCGTTGACCAAACCCCCAAGATTTTGGTCAATGGGGATTAATTTTGAGATAAAAACGCTCCATTTGGGTAAAAAAGTCAACGTTGGATGGAAAAATCAAGGTTGGATCTCCACAGGGATGAGTTTTGGGATAAAAACGCTCCAATTGGACGGAAAAGTCAACTTTGGGTGGAAAAGCCAATATTGGACTTCAATGGGACAAATTTTAGGATAAAAACGCCCCAATTGGGTAGAAAAGTCAACGTCGGACATCAACGAGGATGGATTTGGAATAAAAATGCCCAGTTGGGTGGAAAAGCCAACGCTGGGCCTCAAGGGGGATGGATTTTGGATAAAAACACACAGTTGGGTGGAAAAGTCAAGATTCAACATCAATGGGACAAATTTCGGGATAAAAACGCTCCCTTTGGACCAAACCCCAAGATTTTGGTCAATGGGAAGAATTTTGGGGTAAAAACTCCCTAATTGTATGGAAAAGTCAATGTTGGACCTCAATGGGGATGAATTTGGGGTAAAAAGGCCCAGTTGGGTGGAAAAGCCAATGTTGGGTGGAAAAGTCAAGGTTCAACATCAATGGGACAAATGTTGGGATAAAAACGCCCCCGTTGGATCAAAACCCACGACTTTGGTCAATGGGGATGAATTTTGGGATAAAAACGCTCCATTTGGGTAGAAAAGTCAAAGTTGGGCATCAATAAGGATGGATTTGTGATAAAAATGCCCCAATTGGGTGGAAAAGTCAGTGTTGGGTGGAAAGGTCAATGTTCAACATCAATGGGACAAATTTTGAGATAAAAACGCCCCCGTTGCACCAAACCCCAAGATTTTGGTCAATGGGGATGAATTTTGAGATAAAAACGCTCCATTTGGGTAAAAAAGGTCAACGTTGGATGGAAAAGTCAAGGTTGGATCTCAACAGGGATGAGTTTTGGGATAAAAACGCTCCAATTGGACGGAAAAGTCAACGTTGGGTGGAAAAGTCAATATTAGACCTCAACGGGGACAAATTTTAGGATAAAAACGCCCCAATTGGGTAGAAAAGTCAACGTCGGAAATCAACGAGGATGCATTTGGAATAAAAATGCCCAGTTGGGTGGAAAAGACAACGCTGGGCCTCAAGGGGGATGGATTTTTGGATAAAAACACCCAGTTGGGTGGTAAAGTCAAGATTCAACATCAATGGGACAAATTTCGGGATAAAAACGCTCCCTTTGGACCAAACCCCAAGATTTTGGTCAATGGGGAAGAATTTTGGGGTAAAAACTCACTAATTGTATGGAAAAGTCAATGTTGGACCTCAATGGGGATGAATTTGGGGTAAAATGGCCCAGTTGGGTGGAAAAGCCAATGTTGGGTGGAAAAGTCAAGGTTCAACATCAATGGGACAAATTTTGGGATAAAAACGCCCCCGTTGGATCAAAACCCACGACTTTGGTCAATGAAGATGAATTTTGGGATAAAAACGCTCCAAATGGGTAGAAAAGTCAAAGTTAAGTTTATGAGGATGATTTGTGATGAAAAATGCCCCAATTGGGTGGAAAGTCAGTGTTGGGTGGAAAGGTCAATGTTCAACATCAATGGGACAAATTTTGAGATAAAAACGCCCCCGTTGGACCAAACCCCAAGATTTTGGTCAATGGGGATGAATTTTGGGATAAAAACGCTCCATTAGGGTGAAAAAGTCAACGTTGGATGGAAAAATCAAGGTTGGATCTCAACAGGGATGTGTTTTAAAATAAAAACGCTACAATTGAATGCAAAAGTCAGCGTTGGGTGAAAAAGTCAATATTGGACCTCAACGGGGACAAATTTTGGGATAAAAACGACCCCGTTGGACCAAACCGGAAGAGTTTGGTCAATGGGGATGAATTTTTGGGATAAAAACGTCCCAATTGGGTGAAAAGTCAACGTTGGATAAAAAAGTCAAGGTTGGATCTCAACAGGGATGAGTTTTGGGATAAAAACGCTCCAATTGGACGGAAAAGTCAACGTTGGGTGGAAAAGCCAATATTGGACTTCAATGGGGACAAATTTTAGGATAAAAACGCCCCAATTGGGTAGAAAAGTCAACGTCGGACATCAACGAGGATGGATTTGGAATAAAAATGCCCAGTTGGGTGGAAAAGCCAATGCTGGGCCTCAAGGGGGATGGATTTTTGATAAAAACACCCAGTTGGGTGGAAAAGTCAAGATTCAACATCAATGGGACAAATTTCGGGATAAAACGCTCCCTTTGGACCAAACCCCAAGATTTTGGTCAATGGGGAAGAATTTTGGGGTAAAAACTCCCTAATTGTATGGAAAAGTCAATGTTGGACCTCAATGGGGATGAATTTGGGGTAAAAAGGCCCAGTTGGGTGGAAAAGCCAATGTTGGGTGGAAAAGTCAAGGTTCAACATCAATGGGACAAATTTTGGGATAAAAACGCCCCAGTTGGATCAAAACCCACGACTTTGGTCAATGGGGATGAATTTTGGGATAAAAACGCTCCAATTGGGTAGAAAAGTCAACGTTAAGTTTATGAGGATGGATTTGTGATGAAAAATGCCCCAATTGGGTGGAAAAGTCAGTGTTGGGTGGAAAGGTCAATGTTCAACATCAATGGGACAAATTTTGAGATAAAACGCCCTCGTTGGACCAAACCCCAAGATTTTGGTCAATGGGGATGAATTTTGAGATAAAAACGCTCCATTTGGGTAAAAAAGGTCACGCTGGATGGGAAAATCAAGGTTGGAATCTCACAGGGAATGAGTTTTGGGATAAAAACGATCCATTGGATGGAAAAGTCAACGTTGGGTGGAAAACTCAATATTGGACCTCAATGGGGACAAATTTTAGGATAAAAACGCCCCCATCCTACCAAAACCCAAGATTTTGGTCAATGGGGGTGAATTTTGGGATGAAATCGCCCCAATTGGGTGAAAAAGTCAACGTTGGATGGAAAAGTCAAGGTTGGAACTCGACAGGGATGAGTTTTTGGGATAAAAACGCGCCAATTGGACGGAAAAGTCAACTTTGGGTGGAAAAGACAATATTGGACTTCAATGGGGGAAAATTTTGGATAAAAACGCCCGCAATTGGGTTAGAAAGTCAACGTCGGACATCAAACGAGGATGGATGGAATAAAATGCCCAGTTGGGTGGAAAAGACAACGCTGGGCTCAATGGGGGATGGATTTTTTGGATAAAAACACCCAGTGGGTGGAAAGTCAAGATTCAACAGCAATGGGGACAAATTTCGGGATAAAACGCTCCCTTTGGACCAAACCCCAAGATTTTGGTCAATGGGGAAGAATTTTGGGGTAAAAACTCCCTAATTGTATGGAAAAGTCAATGTTGGACCTCAATGGGGATGAATTTGGGGTAAAAAGGCCCAGTTGGGTGGAAAAGCCAATGTTGGGTGGAAAAGTCAAGGTTCAACATCAATGGGACAAATTTTGGGATAAAACGCCCCCGTTGGATCAAAACCCACGACTTTGGCCAATGGGGATGAATTTTGGGATAAAACCGCTCCAATTGGGTAGAAAAGTCAAAGTTGGGCATCAATGAGGATGGATTTGTGATAAAAATGCCCCAATTGGGTGGAAAAGTCAGTGTTGGGTGGAAAGGTCAATGTTCAACATCAATGGGACAAATTTTGAGATAAAAACGCCCCCGTTGGACCAAACCACAAGTATTTGGTCAATGGGGGTGAATTTTGAGATAAAAACGCTCCATTCGGGTAGAAAAGTCAACGTTGGATGGAAAAGTCAAGGTTGGATCTCAACAGGGATGAGTTTTGGGATAAAAACGCTCCAATTGGACGGAAAAGTCAACGTTGGGTGGAAAAGCCAATATTGGACTTCAATGGGGACAAATTTTAGGATAAAAACGCCCCAATTGGGTAGAAAAGTCAACGTCGGACATCAACGAGGATGGATTTGGAATAAAAATGCCCAGTTGGGTGGAAAAGCCAACGCTGGGCCTCAAGGGGGATGGATTTTTTGGATAAAAACACCCAGTTGGGTGGAAAAGTCAAGATTCAACATCAATGGGACAAATTTCGGGATAAAAACGCTCCCTTTGGACCAAACCCCAAGATTTTGGTCAATGGGGAAGAATTTTGGGGTAAAAACTCCCTAATTGTATGGAAAAGTCAATGTTGGACCTCAATGGGGATGAATTTGGGGTAAAAAGGCCCAGTTGGGTGGAAAAGGCAATGTTGGGTGGAAAAGTCAAGGTTCAACATCAATGGGACAAATTTTGGGATAAAAACGCCCCCGTTGGACCAAACCCACGACTTTGGCCAATGGGGATGAATTTTGGGATAAAAACGCTCCAATTGGGTAGAAAAGTCAAAGTTGGGCATCAATGAGGATGGATTTGTGATAAAAATGCCCCAATTGGGTGGGAAAGCCAATGTTGGGTGGAAAGCCGTCAATGTTCAACATTCAATGGGAGAAATGTGAGATAAAAAAAACGCCCCCGTTGGACCAACCCCAAGATTTTGTCAAATGCGCGGATGAATTTTAGGATAAAAACGCCATCCATTGGCGTAAAAAAGTTCAACGCCTGTGATGGAAAAAATCTAAGCGTTGCGATCTCAACAGGATGAGTTTTCGGATAAAAACGACCAATTGAGATGGAAAAAGTCAACGTTGGTTGGAAAAAGTCAATATTGCGCCACCTCAACGGCTTGGACAAATTTTGAGATAAAACCGCCCCCGTTGGACCAAACCGGAAGAGTTTGGTCAATGGGGGTGAATTTTTGGGATAAAAACGTCCCAATTGAGTGAAAAAGTCAACGTTGGATGGAAAAGTCAAGGTTGGATCTCAACAGGGATGAGTTTTGGGATAAAAACGCTCCAATTCGACGGAAAAGTCAACTTTGGGTGGAAAAGCCAATACTGGACTTCAATGGGGACAAATTTTAGGATAAAAACGCCCCAATTGGGTAGAAAAGTCAACGGCGGAGATCAACGAGGATGGATTTGGAATAAAAATGCCCAGTTGGGTGGAAAAGACAACGCTGGGCCTCAAGGGGGATGGATTTTTGGATAAAAACACCCAGTTGGGTGGAA
Organism: Eopsaltria australis; assembly: GCA_034509425.1. NCBI lineage: Eukaryota > Metazoa > Chordata > Aves > Passeriformes > Petroicidae > Eopsaltria > Eopsaltria australis. Next base: position 27,958 of record JAVTVJ010002674.1, read on the forward strand.
AAGTCAAGATTCAACATCAATGGGACAAATTTCGGGATAAAAACGCTCCCTTTGGACCAAACCCAAGATTTTGGTCAATGGGGAAGAATTTGGGTTAAAACTCCCTAATTGTATGGAAAAGTCAATGTTGGACCTCAATGGGGATGAATTTGGGGTAAAAAGGCCCAGTTGGGTGGAAAAGCCAATGTTGGGTGGAAAAGTCAAGGTTCAACATCAATGGGACAAATTTTGGGATAAAAACGCCCCCGTTGGATCAAAACCCACGACTTTGGTCAATGAAGATGAATTTTGGCATAAAAACGCTCCAATTGGGTAGAAAAGTCAAAGTTGGGCATCAATGAGGATGGATTGTGATAAAAATGCCCCAATTGGGTGGAAAAGTCATTGTTGGGTGGAAAAGTCAATGTTCAATATCAATGGGACAAATTTTGAGATAAAAACGCCCCCGTTGGACCAAACCCAAGATTTGTTCAATGGCTGGGTGAATTTTGAGATAAAAACGACCTTCCATTGTGGGTAAAAAAGTCAACGTTGATGGAAAAGTCAAGGGTGGATCTCAACAGGGATGAGTTTTTGCGGAAAAAGGCAGGAATAACACGCTCCAATTGGACGCGAAAAGTCAACGTTGGGTGCGAAAAGCCAATATTGGACTTCAATGCGGGACAAATTTTATGATAAAATCACCCCAGTTAGGTAGAAAAGTCAACGTCTAACGTCAACGAGGATGGATTTGGAATAAAAATGCCCAGTTGGGTGGAAAAGCCAACGCTGGGCCTCAAGGGGGATGGATTTTTGGATAAAAAACACCCAGTTGGGTGGAAAAGTCAAGATTCAACATCAATGGGACAAATTTCGGGATAAAAACGCTCCCTTTGGACCAAACCCCAAGATTTTGGTCAATGGGGAAAAATTTTGGGGTAAAAACTCCCTAATTGTATGGAAAAGTCAATGTTGACCTCAATGGGGATGAATTTGGGGTAAAAAGGCCCAGTTGGGTGGAAAAGCCAATGTTGGGTGGAAAAGTCAAGGTTCAACATCAATGGGACAAATTTTGGGATAAAAACGCCCCCGTTGCATCAAAACCCCACGACTTTGGCCAATGGGGATGAATTTTGGGATAAAAATGCTCCAATTGGGTAGAAAAGTCAAAGTTGGGCATCAATGAGGATGGATTTGTGCTAAAAATGCCCCAATTGGGTGGGAAAGCCAATGTTGGGTGGAAAAGTAATTGTTCAATGTCAATGGGAAAAATTTCGGGATAAAAACGCCCCCGTTGAACCAAACCCCAAGATTTTGGTCAATGGGGATGAATTTGGATAAAATTGCTCCATGGGCTAAAAAAGTCAACGTTGGATGGAAAAATCGAAAGGTTGGATCTCAACAGGAGAGTTTTGGCGATAAAACGCATCCAATTGCGATGGAAAGTCAACGTTGGTGTGTGAAAAGTCAATATTGGACCTCAACGGGGACAATTGTGGGATAAAAAACGCCCCCGTTGCCGATCAAACCTACGCACTTTTTGGCGCTCCCTTTGGACCAAACCCCAAGATTTTGGTCAATGGGAAGAATTTTGGGGTAAAAACTCCCTAATTGTATGGAAAAGTCAATGTTGGACCTCAATGGGGATGAATTTGGGGTAAAAAGGCCCAGTTGGGTGGAAAAGCCAATGTTGGGTGGAAAAGTCAAGGTTCAACATCAATGGGACAAATTTTGGGATAAAAACGCCCCCGTTGGATCATAACCCACGACTTTGGTCAATGAAGATGAATTTTGGGATAAAAACGCTCCAATTGGGTAGAAAAGTCAAAGTTGGGCATCAATGAGGATGGATTTGTGATAAAAATGCCCCAATTGGGTGGAAAAGTCAGTGTTGGGTGGAAAAGTCAATGTTCAACATCAATGGGACAAATTTTGAGATAAAAACGCCCCCGTTGGACCAAACCCCAAGATTTTGGTCAATGGGGATGAATTTTGAGATAAAAATGCTCCATTTGGGTGAAAAAGTCAACGTTGGATGGAAAAGTCAAGGTTGGAACTCGACAGGGATGAGTTTTGGGATAAAAACGCTCCAATTGGATGGAAAAGTCAACTTTGGGTGGAAAAGCCAATATTGGACTTCCATGGGGACAAATTTTAGGATAAAAACGCCCCAATTGGGTAGAAAAGTCAACGTCGAACATCAACGAGGATGGATTTGGAATAAAAATGCCCAGTTGGGTGGAAAAGCCAACGCTGGGCCTCAAGGGGGATGGATTTTTGGATAAAAACACCCAGTTGGGTGGAAAAGTCAAGATTCAACATCAATGGGACAAATTTCGGGATAAAACGCTCCCTTTGGACCAAACCCCAAGATTTTGGTCAATGGGGAAGAATTTTGGGGTAAAAACTCCCTAATTGTATGGAAAAGTCAATGTTGGACCTCAATGGGGATGAATTGGGGGTAAAAAGGCCCAGTTGGGTGGAAAAGCCAATGTTGGGTGGAAAATTCAAGGTTCAACATCAATGGGACAAATTTTGGGATAAAAACGCCCCCGTTGGATCAAAACCCACGACTTTGGTCAATGGGGATGAATTTTGGGATAAAAACGCTCCAATTGGGTAGAAAAGTCAAAGTTGGGCATCAATGAGGATGGATTTGTGATAAAAATGCCCCAGTTGGGCGGAAAATCAGTGTTGGGTGGAAAGGTCAATGTTCAACATCAATGGGACAAATTTTGAGATAAAAACGCCGACGTTGGAACAACCGCAAGATTTTGGTCATGGGATGATTTTTTGGGATAAAACGCTACCATTTGGGTAAAAAAGTCACACTGTGGAAAAAATCAAGGTTGATCTTCACAGGGATGAGTTTTGGGATAAAAACGATCCAACTTGGATGGAAAAGTCACGTTGGTTTGAAAAAGTCCCAATTTGGGACCTCAACGGGGAACAAATTTTGGATAAAACGCCCCCGTCGGAACAAAACTACGACTTTTGGTCAATGGACGATGAATTTTTGGGATAAAAACGTCCGCAATTGGTGAAAAAGTTAAAGTTGGATGGAAAAGTCAAGTTTGGAACTCGACAGGGATAAGTTTTGGGATAAAAACGCTCCAATTGGATGGAAAAGTCAACTTTGGGTGGAAAAGCCAATATTGGACTTCAATGGGGACAAATTTTAGGATAAAAACGCCCCAATTGGGTAGAAAAGTCAACGTCGGACATCAACGAGGATGGATTTGGAATAAAAATGCCCAGTTGGGTGGAAAAGCCAACGCTGGGCCTCAAGGGGGATGGATTTTTGGATAAAAACACCCAGTTGGGTGGAAAAGTCAAGATTCAACATCAATGGGACAAATTTCGGGATAAAAACTCTCCCTTTGGACCAAACCCCAAGATTTTGGTCAATGGGGAAGAATTTTGGGGTAAAAACTCCCTAATTGTATGGAAAAGTCAATGTTGGACCTCAATGGGGATGAATTTGGGGTAAAAAGGCCCAGTTGGGTGGAAAAGCCAATGTTGGGTGGAAAAGTCAAGGTTCAACATCAATGGGACAAATTTTGGGATAAAAACGCCCCCGTTGGACCAAACCCCACGACTTTGGCCAATGGGGATGAATTTTGGGATAAAAATGCTCCAATTGGGTAGAAAAGTCAACGTTAAGTTTATGAGGATGGTTTTGTGATAAAAATGCCCCAATTGGGTGGAAAAGTCAGTGTTGGGTGGAAAGGTCAATGTTCAACATCAATGGGACAAATTTTGAGATAAAAACGCCCCCGTTGGACCAAACCCCAAGATTTTGGTCAATGGGGATGAATTTTGGGATAAAAACGCTCCATTTGGGTGAAAAAGTCAACGCTGGATGGAAAAATCAAGGTTGGATCTCAACAGGGATGAGTTTTGGGATTAAAACGATCCAATTGGATGGAAAAGTCAATGTTGGGGGAAAAAGTCAATATTGGACCTCAACGGGGACAAATTTTGGGATAAAAACGCCCCCGTTGGACCAAACCGGAAGAGTTTGGTCAATGGGGATGAATTTTTGGGATGAAAACGTCCCAATTGGGTGAAAAAGTCAACGTTGGATGGAAAAGTCAAGGTTGGAACTCGACAGGGATGAGTTTTGGGATAAAAACGCTCCAATTGGACGGAAAAGTCAACTTTGGGTGGAAAAGCCAATATTGGACTTCCATGGGGACAAATTTTAGGATAAAAACGCCCCAATTGGGTAGAAAAGTCAACGTCGGACATCAACGAGGATGGATTTGGAATAAAAATGCCCAGTTGGGTGGAAAAGCCAACGCTGGGCCTCAAGGGGGATGGATTTTTGGATAAAAACACCCAGTTGGGTGGAAAAGTCAAGATTCAACATCAATGGGACAAATTTCGGGATAAAAACGCTCCCTTTGGACCAAACCCCAAGATTTTGGTCAATGGGGAAGAATTTTGGGGTAAAAACTCCCTAATTGTATGGAAAAGTCAATGTTGGACCTCAATGGGGATGAATTTGGGGTAAAAAGGCCCAGTTGGGTGGAAAAGCCAATGTTGGGTGGAAAAGTCAAGGTTCAACATCAATGGGACAAATTTTGGGATAAAAACGCCCCCGTTGGATCAAAACCCACGACTTTGGTCAATGGGGATGAATTTTGGGATAAAAACGCTCCAATTGGGTAGAAAAGTCAAACGTTGGGCATCAATGAGGATGGATTTGTGATAAAAATGCCCCAATTGCGTGGAAAAGTCAGTGTTGGGTGGAAAGGTCAATGTTCAACATCAATGGGACAAATTTTGAGATAAAAACGCCCCCGTTGGACCAAACCCCAAGATTTTGGTCAATGGGGGTGAATTTTGAGATAAAAACGCTCCATTTGGGTAAAAAGTCAACGTTGGATGGAAAAGTCAAGGTTGGATCTCAACAGGGATGAGTTTTGGGATAAAAACGCTCCAATTGGACGGAAAAGTCAACTTTGGGTGGAAAAGCCAATATTGGACTTCAATGGGGACAAATTTTAGGATAAAAACGCCCCAATTGGGTAGAAAAGTCAACGTCGGACATCAACGAGGATGGATTTGGAATAAAAATGCCCAGTTGGGTGGAAAAGCCAACGCTGGGCCTCAAGGGGGATGGATTTTTGGATAAAAACACCCAGTTGGGTGGAAAAGTCAAGATTCAACATCAATGGGACAAATTTTGGGATAAAAACGCTCCCTTTGGACCAAACCCCAAGATTTTGGTCAATGGGGAAGAATTTTGGGGTAAAAACTCCCTAATTGTATGGAAAAGTCAATGTTGGACCTCAATGGGGATGAATTTGGGGTAAAAAGGCCCAGTTGGGTGGAAAAGCCAATGTTGGGTGGAAAAGTCAAGGTTCAACATCAATGGGACAAATTTTGGGATAAAAACGCCCCCGTTGGATCAAAACCCACGACTTTGGTCAATGGGATGAATTTTGGGATAAAAATGCTCCAATTGGGTAGAAAAGTCAACGTTAAGTTCATGAGGATGGATTTGTGATAAAAATGCCCCAATTGGGTGGAAAAGTCAGTGTTGGGTGGAAAGGTCAATGTTCAACATCAATGGGACAAATTTTGAGATAAAAACGCCCCCGTTGGACCAAACCCCAAGATTTTGGTCAATGGGGATGAATTTTGGGATAAAAACGCTCCATTTGGGTGAAAAAGTCAACGCTGGATAGAAAAGTCAAGGTTGGATCTCAACAGGGATGAGTTTTGAGATAAAAACGCTACAATTGGATGGAAAAGTCAACGTTGGGTGAAAAAGTCAATATTGGACCTCAACGGGGACAAATTTTGGGATAAAAACGCCCCCGTTGGATCAAAACCTACGACTTTGGTCAATGGGGATGAATTTTTGGGATAAAAACGTCCCAATTGGGTGAAAAAGTCAACGTTGGATAAAAAAGTCAAGGTTGCAATTCAACAGGGATGAGTTTTGGGATAAAAACGCTCCAATTGGACGGAAAAGTCAACTTTGGGTGAAAAAGCCAATATTGGACTTCAATGGGGACAAATTTTAGGATAAAAACGCCCCAATTGGGTAGAAAAGTCAACGTCGGACATCAACGAGGATGGATTTGGAATAAAAATGCCCAGTTGGGTGGAAAAGCCAACGCTGGGCCTCAAGGGGGATGGATTTTTTGGATAAAAACACCCAGTTGGGTGGAAAAGTCAAGATTCAATATCAATGGTACAAATTTCGGCATAAAACCGATCCCTTTGGACCAAACCCCAAGATTTTGGTCAATGGGAAGAATTTTGGGGTAAAAACTGCCTAATTGTATGGAAAAGTCAATGTTGAACCTCAATGGGGATGAATTTGGGGTAAAAAGGCCCAGTTGGGTGGAAAAGCCAATGTTGGGTGGAAAAGTCAAGGTTCAACATCAATGGGACAAATTTTGGGATAAAAACGCCCCCGTTGGATCAAAACCCACGACTTTGGCCAATGGGGATGATTTTGGGGATAAAAATGCTCCAATTGGGCAGAAAAGTCAACTTCGGGCATCAATGAGGATGGATTTGTGATAAAAATGCCCCAATTGGGTGGAAAAGTCAGTGTTGGGTTGAAAAGTCAATATTGGACCTCAATGGGGACAAATTTTGGGATAAAAACTCCCCCATACCACCAAAACCTAAGATTTTGGTCAATGGGGGTTAATCTTGGGATAAAAACACCCCAATTGGGTGAAAAAGTCAACGTTGGATGGAAAAGTCAAGGTTGGAACGCAACAGGGATGAGTTTTGGGATAAAACCGCTCCAATTGGACGGAAAATTCAACATGGGGCGGAAAAGCCAATATTGGACCTCAATGGGGACAAATTTTGGGATAAAAAGGCCCTCGTTGGACCAAACCCCAACATTTTGGTCAATGGGGATGAATTTTGGGATAAAAACGCTCCATTTGGGTGAAAAAGTCAACGCTGGATGGAAAAACCAAGGTTGGATCTCAACAGGGATGAGTTTTGGGATAAAAACGATCCAATTGGATGGAAAAGTCAACGTTGGGTGAAAAAGTCAATATTGGACCTCAACGGGGACAAATTTTGGGATAAAAACGCCCCCGTTGGACCAAACCGGAAGAGTTTGGTCAATGGGGATGAATTTTGGAATAAAAACGCTCCAGTTGGGTGAAAAAGTATACGCTGGATGGAAAAATCAAGGTTGGATCTCAACAGGGATGAGTTTTGGGATAAAAACGCTCCAATTGGACGGAAAAGTCAACGTTGGGTGGAAAAGCCAATATTGGACTTCAATGGAGACAAATTTTAGGATAAAAACGCCCCAATTGGGTAGAAAAGTCAACGTCGGACATCAACGAGGATGGATTTGGAATAAAAATGCCCAGTTGGGTGGAAAAGACACCGCTGGGCCTCAAGGGGGTGGGATTTTTGTGATAAAAACACCCAGTTGGGTGGAAGTCAAGATTCCAACATCAATGGGACAAATTTCGGGTAAAAAGCTCTTTGGACCAACCCCAAGATTTTTGGTCAATGGAAGAATTTTTGGGGTAACAAACTCCTAATTGTATGGAAAGTCATGTTGGACCTCAAATGGGATGAATTTGGGGTAAAAAGGCGCCAGTTGGGTGGAAAAGGCAATGGTGGGTGGAAAAGTCAAGGTTCAACATCAATGGGACAAATTTTGGGATAAAAACGCCCCCGTTGGATCAAAACCCACGACTTTGGTCAATGAAGATGAATTTTGGGATAAAAACGCTCCATTTGGATAGAAAAGTCAAAGTTGGGCATCAATGAGGATGGATTTGTGGTAAAAATGCCCCAATTGGGCGGAAAAGTCAGTGTTGGGTGGAAAGGTCAATGTTCAACATCAATGGGACAAATTTTGAGATAAAAACGCCCCCGTTGGACCAAACCCCAAGATTTTGGTCAATGGGGATGACTTTTGGGATAAAAACGCTCCATTAGGGTGAAAAAGTCAACGTTGGATGGAAAAATCAAGGTTGGATCTCAACAGGGATGTGTTTGGGATAAAAACGCTCCAATTGGACGGAAAAGTCAACGTTGGGGGGAAGCCAATATGGACCCCCCTTTTTTCAAAAAAATTGGGGACAATTTTAGATAAAACCCCGCATTGGTAGAAAATCAACGTCGATCATGCAACGAGGATGGATTTGGAATAAAATGCCAGTTGGGTGGAAAAGCCAACGCTGGGCCTCAAGGGGGAATGGGATTTGGATAAAAACACCCAGTTGGGTGGAAAAGTCAAGTTCAACTCAATGGGACAAATTTCGGGATAAAAACGCTCCCTTTGGACCAAACCCCAAGATTTTGGTCAATGGGGAAGAATTTTGGGGTAAAAACTCCCTAATTGTATGGAAAAGTCAATGTTGGACCTCAATGGGGATGAATTTGGGGTAAAAAGGCCCAGTTGGGTGGAAAAGCCAATGTTGGGTGGAAAAGTCAAGGTTCAACATCAATGGGACAAATTTTGGGATAAAAACGCCCCCGTTTGATCAAAACCCACGACTTTGGCCAATGTGGATGAATTTTGGGATAAAAACGCTCCAATTGGGTAGAAAAGTCAAGGTTAACTTTACGAGGATGGATTTGTGATAAAAATGCCCCAATTGGGTGGAAAAGTCAGTGTTGGGTGGAAAGGTCAATGTTCAACATCAATGGGAGAAATTTTGAGATAAAAACGCCCCCGTTGGACCAAACCCCAAGATTTTGGTCAATGGGGATGAATTTTGGGATAAAAACGCTCCATTAGGGTGAAAAAGTCAACGTTGGATGGAAAAATCAAGGTTGGATCTCAACAGGGATGTGTTTTAAGATAGAAACGCTACAATTGGATTCAAAAGTCAGCGTTGGTTGAAAAAGTCAATATTGGACCTCAACGAGGACAAATTTTGGGATAAAAACGCCCCCGTTGGACCAAACCGGAAGAGTTTGGTCAATGGGGATGAATTTTTGGGATAAAAACGTCCCAATTGGGTGAAAAAATCAACGTTGGATAAAAAAGTCAAGGTTGGATCTCAACAGGGATGAGTTTTGGGATAAAAACGCTCCAATTGGACGGAAAAGTCAACTTTGGGTGGAAAAGCCTATATTGTACTTCCATAAGGACAAATTTTAGGATAAAAACACCCCAATTGGGTAGAAAAGTCAACGTCGGACATCAACGAGGATGGATTTGGAATAAAAATGCCCAGTTGGGTGGAAAAGCCAACGCTGGGCCTCAAGGGGGATGGATTTTGGATAAAAACACCCAGTTGGGTGGAAAAGTCAAGATTCAACATCAATGGGACAAATTTCGGGATAAAAACGCTCCCTTTGGACCAAACCCCAAGATTTTGGTCAATGGGGAAGAATTTTGGGGTAAAAACTCCCTAATTGTATGGAAAAGTCAATGTTGGACCTCAATGGGGATGAATTTGGGGTAAAAAGGCCCAGTTGGGTGGAAAAGCCAATGTTGGGTGGAAAAGTCAAGGTTCAACATCAATGGGACAAATTTTGGGATAAAAACGCCCCCGTTGGATCAAAACCCACGACTTTGGTCAATGGGGATGAATTTGGGGATAAAAACGCTCCAATTGGGTAGAAAAGTCAAAGTTGGGCATCAATGAGGATGGATTTGTGATAAAAATTCCCCAATTGGGTGGAAAAGTCAGTGTTGGGTGGAAAGGTCAATGTTCAACATCAATGGGACAAATTTTGAGATAAAAACGCCCCCGTTGGACCAAACCCCAAGATTTTGGTCAATGGGAATGCATTTTGAGATAAAAACGCTCCAATTGGACGAAAAAGTCAACGTTGGATGGAAAAGACCATATTGGACTTCCATGGGGACAAATTTTTTAGGATAAAACGCCCCATTGGGTATAGAAAAATCAACGTCGGACATCAACGAGGATGATTTGAATAAACAATGCCCAGTTGGCGTGGAAAAGCCAACGCTGGCCTCAAGGGGGGAAATGGAATTTTTGGAATAAAAACAGCCCAGTTTGGGTGAAAAGTCAAGATTCCAACATCATGGGACAAATTTTCGGGATAAACGCTCCCTTTGAGCAAACCCCAAGATTTTGGTCCACTGGGGAAAGAATTTTGGGGTAAAACTCTAAATTGTATGGAAAGTCAAGTTGGACTCAAGTGGGGATGATTTGGGTAAAAGGCCAGTTTGGGTGGAAAAGCCAATGTGGGTGGAAAAGTCCAGTTCAACATCAATGGGACAAATTTTGGGATAAAAACGCCCCCGTTGGATCAAAACCCACGACTTTGGCCAATGGGGATGAATTTGGGGATAAAAATGCTCCAATTGGGTAGAAAAGTCAAAGTTGGGCATCAATGAGGATGGATTGTGATAAAAATGCCCCAATTGGGTGGAAAAGTCAGTGTTGGGTGGAAAAGTCAATGTTCAATATCAATGGGACAAATTTTGAGATAAAAATGCCCCCGTTGGACCAAACCCCAAGATTTTGGTCAATGGGGATGAATTTTGGGGTAAAAACGCTCCATTTGGGTGAAAAAGTCAACGCTGGATGGAAAAATCAAGGTTGGATCTCAACAGGGATGAGTTTTGGGATAAAAACGATCCAATTGGATGGAAAAGTCAACGTTGGTTGAAAAAGTCAATATTGGACCTCAACGGGGACAAATTTTTGGATAAAAACGCCCCCGTCGGATCAAAACCTACGACTTTGGTCAATGGGGATGAATTTTTGGGATAAAAACGTCCCAATTGGGTGAAAAAGTCAACATTGGATGGAAAAGTCAAGGTTGGATCTCAACAGGGATGAGTTTTTGGATAAAAACGCTCCAATTGGACGGAAAAGTCAGCGTTGGGTGGAAAAGCCAATATTGGACCTCAATGGGGACAAATTTTAGGATAAAAACGCCCCAATTGGGTAGAAAAGTCAACGTCGGACATCAACGAGGATGGATTTGGAATAAAAAATGCCCAGTTGGGTGGAAAAGACAACGCTGGGCCTCAAGGGGGATGGATTTTTGGATAAAAACACCCAGTTGGGTGGAAAAGTCAAGATTCAACATCAATGGGACAAATTTCGGGATAAAAACGCTCCCTTTGGACCAAACCCCAAGATTTTGGTCAATGGGGAAGAAATTTGGGGTAAAAACTCCCTAATTGTATGGAAAAGTCAATGTTGGACCTCAATGGGGATGAATTTGGGGTAAAAAGGCCCAGTTGGGTGGAAAAGCCAATGTTGGGTGGAAAAGTCAAGGTTCACATCGCATGGGACAAATTTGGGATAAAAGCCCCGTTGGAATCAAAACCCACACGACTTTGGTCAATGAAGATGAATTTTGGGATTAAAAACGCTCCAAATTGGGTAGAAAAGTCAACGTTGGGCATCAATGAGGATGGATTTGTGATAAAAATGCCCCAATTGGGTGGAAAAGTCAGTGTTGGGTGGAAAAGTCAATGTTCAACATCAATGGGACAAATTTTGAGATAAAACGCCCCCGTTGGACCAAACCCCAAGATTTTGGTCAATGGGGGTGAATTTTGAGATAAAAACGCTCCATTTTGGTGAAAAAGTCAACGTTGAATGGAAAAGTCAAGGTTGGAACTCGACTGGGATGAGTTTTGTGATAAAAACGCTCCAATTGGACGGAAAAGTCAACGTTGGGTGGAAAAGCCAATATTGGACTTCAATGGGGACAAATTTTAGGATTAAAACGCCCCAATTGGGTAGAAAAGTCAACGTCGGACATCAACGAGGATGGATTTGGAATAAAAATGCCCAGTTGGGTGGAAAAGCCAACGCTGGGCCTCAAGGGGGATGGATTTTTGGATAAAAACACCCAGTTGGGTGGAAAAGTCAAGATTCAACATCAATGGGACAAATTTTGGGATAAAAACGCTCCCTTTGGACCAAACGCCAAGATTTTGGTCAATGGGGAAGAATTTTGGGGTAAAAACTCCCTAATTGTATGGAAAAGTCAATGTTGGACCTCAATGGGGATGAATTTGGGGTAAAAAGGCCCAGTTGGGTGGAAAAGCCAATGTTGGGTGGACAAGTCAAGGTTCAACATCAATGGGACAAATTTTGGGATATAAATACGCCCGTTCGGATCAAACCACGACTTTGGTCAATGGGGATGAATTTTTGTGATAAAACGCTCCATTGGGTAGAAAAAGTCAAAGTTTGGCATCATGAGGATGGGATTTGTGATAAAAATGCCCCAATTGGGCGGAAAAGTCCCCAGTGTTGGGTGAAGGTCATGTTCAACATCAACTGACCAAATTTTGAGATAAAAACGCCCCGTTGGACAAACCCCAGATTTTGGTCAATGGGGATGAAATTCTGGGATATAAAACGCTCAATTGATGGAAAAGTCAACGTTGGTGGAAAACTCAATATTGGACCTCAAATGGGACAAATTTTGGATAAAAACGCCCCCATCCTACCAAAAACCCAAGATTTTGGTCAATGGGGGTGAATTTTGGGATGAAAACGCCCCAATTGGGTGAAAAAGTCAACGTTGGATGGAAAAGTCAAGGTTGGAACTCAACAGGGATGAGTTTTGGGATAAAAGCGCTCCAATTGGACGGAAGATTTAACATTGGTTGGAAAAGCCAATATTGGACCTCAATGGGGACAAATTTCAAGATAAAAACGCCCTCGTTGGACCAAACCCCAACATTTTGGTCAATGGGGAAGAATTTTGGGGTAAAAATGCTCCAATTGGGTAGAAAAGTCAAGGTTGGAAATCAACAAGGATGAATTTTTGGGTAAAAAGGCACAGTTGGGTGGGAAAGCGAAGGTTGGGTGGAAAAGTCATAGTTCAATGTCAATGGGACAAATTTTGGGATAAAATGCTCGCTTTGGACCAAACCCCAAGATTTTTGTCAATGGGGAAGAATTTTGGGGTAAAAACTCCCTAATTGTATGGAAAAGTCAATGTTGGACCTCAATGGGGATGAATTTGGGTAAAAAGGCCCAGTTGGGTGGAAAAGCCAATGTTGGGTGGAAAAGTCAAGGTTCAACATCAATGGGACAAATTTTGGGATAAAAACGCCCCCGTTGGATCAAAACCCACGACTTTGGTCAATGGGGATGAATTTTAGGATAAAAATGCTCCAATTCGGTAGAAAAGTCAAAGTTGGGCATCAATGAGGATGGATTTGTGATAAAAATGCCCCAATTGGGTGGAAAAGCCAGTGTTGGGTGGAAAAGTCAATCTTCAACATCAATGGGACAAATTTTAAAATAAAAACGCCCCGTTGGACCAAACCCCAAGATTTTGGTCAATGGGGATGAATTTTTGGGATAAAAATGCCCCAGTTGTGTGGAAAAGCCAATGTTGGGTGAAGAAGTCAAGATTCAACATCAATGGGACAAAATTTCGGGATAAAAACGCCCCCGTTGGAACAAAACCCAAGATTTTGGTCAATGGTGATGAATTTTGAGATAAAAACGCTCCAGTTGGGTGAAAAAGTCAACGTTGGATGGAAAAGTCAGGGTTGGATCTCAACAGGGATGAGTTTTGGGATAAAAACGCTCCAATTGGACGGAAAAGTCAACTTTGGGTGGAAAAGCCAATATTGGACTTCCATGGGGACAAATTTTAGGATAAAAACGCCCCAATTGGGTAGAAAAGTCAACGTCGGACAACAACGAGGATGGATTTGGATCAAAACCCACGACTTTGGTCAATGGGGAGGAATTTTGGGATAAAAATGCTCCAATTGGGTAGAAAAGACAACGTTAAGTTTATGAGGATGGATTTGTGATAAAAATGCCCCAATTGGGTGGAAAAGCCAGTGTTGGGTGGAAAGGTCAATGTTCAACATCAATGGGACAAATTTTGAGATAAAACGCCCCCGTTGGACCAAACCCCTAGATTTTGGTCAATGGGGATGAATTCTGGGATAAAAACGCTCCAATTGGATGGAAAAGTCAACGTTGGGTGGAAAACTCAATATTGGACCTCAATGGGGACAAATTTTAGGACAAAAACGCCCCCATCCTACAAAACCCAAGATTTTGGTCAAATGCGGGTTGAATTTTAGGGATAAAAACGCCCCAATTGACGGAAAAGTCCCAACGTTTGGATGAAAAGTCAAGGTTGGAACTCAACAGGGATGAGTTTTGGGATAAAAGCGCTCCAATTGGTACGGAAAATTCAACATTGGGTGGAAAAGCAATATTGGGACCTCATGGGGACAAATTTGGGATAAAAACGCGCCCCGTTGACCAACCCAAGATTTTGGTCAATGGGGATGAATTTTGAGATAAAAACGCTCCCATTTGGGTGAAAAAGTCAACGTTGAATGGAAAAGTCAAGGTTGGATCTCAACAGGGATGAGTTTTGGGATAAAACGCTCCAATTGGATGGAAAAGTCAACGTTGGGTGGAAAACTCAATATTGGACCTCAATGGGGACAAATTTTAGGATAAAAACGCCCCCATCCAACCAAAACCCAACATTTTGGTCAATGCGGGTGAATTTTGGGATGAAAACGCCCCAATTGGGGTGAAAAAGTCAACGTTGGATGGAACAAGTCAAGGTTGGAACTCAACAGGGAATTGAGTTTTGGGATAAAAGGCGCTCAATTGGACGGAAAATTCAACATTGGGTGGAAAAGCCAATATTGGACCTCAATGGGGACAAATTTCAGGATAAAAACGCCCCCGTTGGACCAAACCCCAACATTTTGGTCAATGGGGATGAATTTTTGGATAAAACCACCCCAATTGGACGGAAAAGTCAATGTTGGGAGAAAAAGTCAATGTTCAACGTCAATGGGTCAAATTTTGGGATAAAAACGCCCTCGTTGGTCCAAAACCGAACATTCTGGTCAATGGGGATGAATTTTTGGGATAAAAATGCTCCAATTGGACGGAAAAGTCAACATTGGTTGGAAAACTCAATATTGGACTTCAATGGGGAAAATTTTTGGGATAAAAATGCCCCTGTTGGACCAAACCCCAAGACTTTGGTCAATGGGGAAGAATTTTGGGGTAAAAATGCTCCAATTGGGTAGAAAAGTCAAGGTTGAAACTCAACAAGGATGACTTTTGGGTAAAAAGGCCCAGTTGGGTGGGAAAGCCAATGTTGGGAGGAAAAGTCAATGTTCAATGTCAATGGGGACAAATTTTGGAATAAAAACTCCCCCATTGGACCAAAACCCACGACTTTGGTCAATGGGGATGAATTTTTGGGATAAAAATGCCCCAGTTGTACGAAAAAGTCAACATTGGATGGAAAATCAAGGTTGGAACTCGACAGGGATGAGTTTTGGGATAAAAACACTCCAATTGGACGGAAAAGTCAACTTTGGGTGGAAAAGCCAATATTGGACTTCCATGGGGACAAATTTTTGGATAAAAACACCCCAATTGGGTAGAAAAGTCAACGTCGGACATCAACGAGGATGGATTTGGAATAAAAATGCCCAGTTGGGTGGAAAAGCCAACGCTGGGCCTCAAGGGGGATGGATTTTTTTGATAAAAACACCCAGTTGGGTGGAAAAGTCAAGATTCAACATCAATGGGACAAATTTCGGGATAAAAACGCTCCCTTTGGACCAAACCCCAAGATTTTGGTCAATGGGGAAGAATTTTGGGGTAAAAACTGCCTAATTGTATGGAAAAGTCAATGTTGGACCTCAATGGGGATGAATTTGGGGTAAAAAGGTCCAGTTGGGTGGAAAAGCCAATGTTGGGTGGAAAAGTCAAGGTTCAACATCAATGGGACAAATTTTGGGATAAAAACGCCCCCGTTGGATCAAAACCCACGACTTTGGTCAATGGGGATGAATTTTGGGATAAAAATGCTCCAATTCGGTAGAAAAGTCACAGTTGGGCATCAATGAGGATGGATTTGTGATAAAAATGCCCCAATTGGGTGGAAAAGCCAGTGTTGGGTGGAAAAGTCAATGTTCAACATCAATGGGACAAATTTTGAGATAAAACGCCCCCGTTGGACCAAACCCCAAGATTTTGGTCAATGGGGATGAATTTTTGGGATAAAAATGCCCCAGTTGTGTGGAAAAGCCAATGTTGGGTGAAGAAGTCAAGATTCAACATCAATGGGACAAAATTTGAGATAAAAACGCCCCCGTTGGACCAAAACCCAACATTTTGGCCAATGGGGATGAATTTTGGGATGAAAACGCTCCAATTGGATTGAAAAGTCAACGTTGGGCGGAAAACACAATATTGGACCTCAATGGGGACAAATTTCGGGATAAAAATTCCCCCATTGGACCAAAACCCAAATTTTGGTCAATGGGGATGAATTTTGGGAAAAAAACGCTCCAATTGGATGAAAATGTCAACGCTGGATGGAAAAGTCAAGGTTGGATCTCAACAGGGATGAGTTTTGGGATAAAAACGATCCAATTGGACGGAAAAGTCAATGTTGGGTGAAAAAGCCAATATTGGACTTCCATGAGGACAAATTTTAGGATAAAAACACCCCAATTGGGTAGAAAAGTCAACGTAGGACATCAACGAGGATGGATTTGGAATAAAAATGCCCAGTTCGGTGGAAAAGCCAACACTGGGCCTCAAGGGGGATGGATTTTTGGATAAAAACACCCAGTTGGGTGGAAAAGTCAAGATTCAACATCAATGGGACAAATTTCGGGATAAAAACGATCCCTTTGGACCAAACCCCAAGATTTTGGTCAATGGGGAAGAATTTTGGGTAAAAACTCCCTAATTGTATGGAAAAGTCAATGTTGGACCTCAATGGGGATGAATTTGGGGTAAAAAGGCCCAGTTTGGTGGAAAAGCCAATGTTGGGTGGAAAAGTCAAGGTTCAACATCAATGGGACAAATTTTGGGATAAAAACGCCCCCGTTGGATCAAAACCCACGACTTTGGTCAATGGGGATGAATTTTGGGATAAAAAAGCTCCAATTGGGTGGAAAAGACAACGTTGGATGGAAAAGTCAAGTGGATCTCAACAGGGATAGTTTTGGATAAAAACGCTCCAATTGGACGGAAAAGTCAACGTTGGGTGGAAAAGCCAATATTGGACTTTCATGGGGACAAATTTTAGGATAAAACGCCCCAATTGGGTAGAAAAGTCAACGTCGGACATCAACGAGGATGGATTTGGAATAAAAATGCCCAGTTGGGTGGAAAAGACAACGCTGGGCCTCAAGGGGGACGGATTTTTTGGATAAAAACACCCAGTTGGGTGGAAAAGTCAAGATTCAACATCAATGGGACAAAATTTCGGGATAAAAACGCTCCCTTTGGACCAAACCCCAAGATTTTGGTCAATGGGGAAGAATTTTGGGGTAAAAACTGCCTAATTGTATGGAAAAGTCAATGTTGGACCTCAATGGGGATGAATTTGGGGTAAAAAGGCCCAGTTGGGTGGAAAAGGCAATGTTTGGTGGAAAAGTCAAGGTTCAACATCAATGGGACAAATTTTGGGATAAAAACGCCCCCGTTGGATCAAAACCCACGACTTTGGTCAATAGGGATGAATTTTGGGATAAAAACGCTCCAATTGGGTAGAAAAGTCAACGTTAAGTTTATGAGGATGGATTTGTGATAAAAATGCCCTAATTGGGTGGAAAAGTCAGAGTTGGGTGGAAAGGTCAATGTTCAACATCAATGAGACAAATTTTGAGATAAAAACGCCCCCGTTGGACCAAACCCCAAGATTTTGTTCAATGGGGATGAATTTTGGGATAAAAATGCTCCAATTGGACGGAAAAGTCAACATTGGGTGGAAAACTCAATATTGGACCTCAATGGGGACAATTTTTAGGATAAAAACGCCCCCATCCTACCAAAGCCCAAGATTTTGGTCAATGGGGGTGAATTTTGGGATGAAAACGCCCCACTTGGGTGAAAAAGTCAACGTTGGATGGAAAAGTCAAGGTGGAACGCTCAACAGGATGGAGTTTTTGGGATAAAAGCGGCTCCCAATTGGACGGAAAATTCACATTGGGTGGAAAAGCCCAATATTGGACCTCAATGGGGAACAAATTTTCAGGATAAAACGCCCCCGTTGGACCAACCCGCAAGATTTTGTCAATGTGGATGAATTTTGAGATAAAAATGCTCCATTTGGGTGAAAAAGTCAACGTTGGATGGAAAAGTCAAGGTTGGATCTCAACAGGGATGAGTTTTGGATAAAAACGCTCCAATTGGACGGAAAAGTCAACTTTGGGTGGAAAAGCCAATATTGGACTTCCATGGGGACAAATTTTAGGATAAAAACGCCCCAATTGGGTAGAAAAGTCAACGTCAGACATCAACGAGGATGGATTTGGAATAAAAATGCCCAGTTGAGTGGAAAAGCCAACACTGGGCCTCAAGGGGGATGGATTTTTTGGATAAAAAAACCCAGTTGGTTGGAAAGTCAAAGAAATTCAACATCATGGAGCAAATTTTTTGGATAAAAACGCCCCAGTTGGATCAAAAACCACGACTTTGGTCAATGGGGATGATTTTGGGATAAAAATGGTTGCTCCAATTCGGTAAAAAAGACAACGTTAACGTTTTATGGGATGGATTTTGTGATAAAATGCCGCTAATTGGGTGGAAAAGTCAATGTTGGGAGAAAAAGTCAATGTTCAACGTCAATGGGTCAAATTTTGAGATAAAAACGCCCTCGTTGGTCCAAAACCCAACATTCTGGTCAATGGGGATGAATTTTTGGGATAAAAATGCTCCAATTGGACGGAAAAGTCAACATTGTGTGGAAAACTCAATACTGGACTTCAATGGGGAAAAATTTTGGGATAAAAATGCCCCTGTTGGACCAAACCCCAAGACTTTGGTCAATGGCGAAGATTTTTGGGGTAAAAATGCTCCAATTGGGTAGAAAAGTCAAGGTTGGAAATCAACAAGGATGAATTTTGGGTAAAAAGGCCCAGTTGGGTGGGAAAGCCAATGTTGGGTGGAAAAGTCAATGTTCAATGTCAATGGGAAAAATTTCAGGATAAAAACTCCCCCGTTGGACCAAACCGGAAGAGTATGTCAATGGGGATGAATTTTTGGGATAAAAACGTCCCAATTGGGTGAAAAAGTCAACGTTGGATGGAAAAGTCAAGGTTGGAACTCAACAGGGATGAGTTTTGGGATAAAAACCCTCCAATTGGACGGAAAAGTCAACGTTGGGTGGAAAAGCCAGTATTGGACTTCAATGGGGACAAATTTTAGGATAAAAACGCCCCAATTGGGTAGAAAAGTCAACGTCGGACATCAACGAGGATGGATTTGGAATAAAAAATGCCCAGTTGGGTGGAAAAGACAACGCTGGGCCTCAAGGGGGATGGATTTTTGGATAAAAACACCCAGTTGGGTGGAAAAGTCAAGATTCAACATCAATGGGACAAATTTCGGGATAAAAACGCTCCCTTTGGACCAAACCCAAGATTTTGGTCAATGGGGAAGAATTTTGGGGTTAAAACTCCCTAATTGTATGGACAAGTCAATGTTGGACCTCAATGGGGATGAATTTGGGGTAAAAAGGCCCAGTTGGGTGGAAAAGCCAATGTTGGGTGGAAGAGTCAAGGTTCAACATCAATGGGACAAATTTTGGGATAAAAACGCCCCCGCTGGATCAAAACCCACGACTTTGGTCAATGGGGATGAATTTGGGGGTAAAAATGCTCCAATTGGGTAGAAAAGTCAACTCTGGATGGAAAAGTCAAGGTTGGATCTCAACAGGGATGAGTTTTGGGATAAAAACGCTCCAATTGGATGGAAAAGTCAACGTTGGGTGGAAAACTCAGTATTGGACTTCAATGTGGACAAATTTCGGGATAAAAACGCCCCCGTCGGACCAAAACCCAACATTTTGGTCAATGGGGATGAGTTTTTGGGATAAAAATGACGCAATTGGGTGGAAAAGCCAATGTTGGGTGAAGAAGTCAAGATTCCACATCAATGGGACAAATTTTGGGAAAAAAATGCCCCCGTTGGACCAAAACCCAACATTTTGGCCAATGGGGATGAATTTTTGGGATAAAAATGCTCCAATTGGGTGAAAAAGTGAACGTTGGGTGGAAAACTCAATATTGGATTTCAATGGGGGACAAATTTTGGGAAAAAAACGCCCCCGTTGGACCAAAACCCAACATTTTGGTCAATGGGGTTGTATTTTTGGGATAAAAATAACGCAATTGGGTGGAAAAGCCAATGTTGGGTGAAGAAGTCAAGATTCCACATCAATGGGACAAATTTTGGGAAAAAAATGCCCCCGTTGGACCAAAACCCAACATTTTGGCCAATGGGGATGAATTTTTGCGATAAAAATGCTCCAATTGGGTGAAAAAGTCAACATTGGGTGGAAAACTCAATATTGGACCTCAATGGGGACAAAGTTTGGGATAAAAACGCCCCCGTTGGACCAAAACCCAACATTTTGGCCAATGGGGATGAATTTTTGGGATAAAAGCACCCCAATTGGGTGAAAAAGTCAACGTTGGATGGAAAAGTCAAGGTTGGAACTCAACAGGGATGAGTTTTGGGATAAAAGCGCTCCAATTGGATGGAAAAGCCAACGTTGGGTGTAAAAGTCAATATTGGACTTCAATGGGGACAAATTTCAGGATAAAAACGCCCCCGTTGGACCAAAACCCAACATTTTGGTCAATGGGGATGTATTTTTGGGATAAAATTGTCCCAGTTGTGTGGAAAAGCCAATGTTGGGTGAAGAAGTCAAGATTCAACATCAATGGGACAAATTTTCAGATAAAAACGCCCCCGTTGGACCAAAACCCAACATTTTGGCCAATGGGGATGAATTTTGGGATAAAAATGCTCCAATTGGGTGAAAAAGTCAACGTTGGATAGAAAAGTCAAGGTTGGAACTCAACAGGGATGAGTTTTGGGATAAAAGCGCTCCAATTGGATGGAAAAGTCAATGTTGGGTGAAAAAGTCAATGTTGGAACTCAACGGGGACAAATTTCGGGATAAAAACGCCCCCGTTGGACCAAACCCCAACATTTTGGTCAATGGGGATGAATTTTTGGGATAAAAACGTCCCAATTGGGTGAAAAAGTCAACGTTGGATGGAAAAGTCAAGGTTGGAACTCGACAGGAATGAGTTTTGGGATAAAAAAGCTCCAATTGGACGGAAAAGTCAACTTTGGGTGGAAAAACCATTATTGGACTTCAATGGGGATAAATTTTGGGATAAAAACGCCCCAATTGGGTAGAAAAGTCAACGTCGGACATCAACGAGGATGGATTTGGAATAAAAATGCCCAGTTGGGTGGAAAAGCCAACGCTGGGCCTCAAGGGGGATGGATTTTTGGATAAAAACACCCAGTTGGGTGGAAAAGTCAAGATTCAACATCCATGGGACAAATTTCGGGATTAAAACGCTCCCTTTGGACCAAACCCCAAGATTTTGGTCAATGGGGAAGAATTTTGGGGTAAAAACTCCCTAATTGTATGGAAAAGTCAATGTTGGACCTCAATGGGGATGAATTTGGGGTAAAAAGGCCCAGTTGGGTGGAAAAGTCAAGGTTCAACATCAATGGGACACATTTTGGGACAAAAACGCTCCCATTGGATCAAAACCCACGACTTTGGTCAATGGGGATGAATTTGGGGATAAAAATGCTCCAATTGGGTAGAAAAGTCAACGTCGGGCATCAATGAGGATGGATTCGTGATAAAAATGCCCCAATTGGGTGGAAAAGTCAGTGTTGGGCAGAAAAGTCAATGTTCAACATCAATGGGACACATTTTGGGACAAAAACGCCCCTAGTGGATCAAAACCCACGACTTTGGTCAATGGGGATGAATTTTGGGATAAAAATGCTCCAATTGGGTGGAAAAGTCAACTCTGGATGGAAAAGTCAAGGTTGGATCTCAACAGGGATGAGTTTTGGGATAAACACGCTCCAATTGGATGGAAAAGTAGACGTTGGGTGAAAAAGTCAATTTTGGACTTCAATGGGGACAAATTTCAGGATAAAAACGCCCCCGTTGGACCAAAACCCAACATTTTGGCCAGTGGGGATGAATTTTTGGGATAAAAATGCTCCAATTGGGTGAAAAAGTCAACGTTGGGTGGAAAACTCAATATTGGACCTCAATGGGGACAAATTTTGGGATAAAAACGCCCCCGTTGGACCAAACCCCAACATTTCGGTCAATGGGGATGAATTTTTGAGATAAAAATGCTCCAATTAAGTGAAAAAGTCAACATTGCATGGAAAAGTCAAGGTTGGAACTCGACAGGGATGAGTTTTGGGATTAAAACGCTCCAATTGGACGGAAAAGTCAACTTTGGGTGGAAACGCCAATATTGGACTTCAATGGGGAAAAATTTTGGGATAAAAACACCCCAATTGGGTAGAAAAGTCAACGTCGGACATCAACGAGGATGGATTTGGAATAAAAATGCCCAGTTGGGTGGAAAAGCCAACGCTGGGCCTCAAGAGGGATGGATTTTTGGATAAAAACACCCAGTTGGGTGGAAAAGTCAAGATTCAACATCAATGGGACAAATTTCGGGATAAAAAACGCTCCCTTTGGACAACCCGATTTTGGTACAATGGGGAAGAATTTTGGGGTAAAAACTTGCCTAATTGTATGGAAAGTCAACGTCGGGCATCAATGAGGATGGATTCGTGATAAAAATGCCCCAATTGGGTGAAAAAGTCAGTGTTGGGTGGAAGAGTCAATGTTCAACATCAATGGGCCAAATTTTGGGATAAAAACGCCCCCGTTGGATCAAAACCCACGACTTTGGTCAATGGGGATGAATTTTGGGATAAAAACGCTCCATTTGGGTGAAAAAGTCAACGCTGGATGGAAAAATCAAGGTTGGATCTCAACAGGGATGAGTTTTGAGATAAAAACGCTCCAATTGGATGGAAAAGTCAACGTTGGGTGAAAAAGTCAATATTGGACTTCAATGGGGACAAATTTCAGGATAAAAAAGCCCCGTTGGACCAAACCCCAACATTTTGGTCAATGGGGATGAATTTTTGGGATAAAAATGCCGCAGTTGGAGTGAAAAGCCAATGTTTGGGTGAAGAAGTAGATTTCCACACAATGGGACATAATTTTGGAAAAAAATGCCTCGCGTTGGACCAAAACCCAACTTTTGGCCAATGGGATGAATTTTTGGATAAAAAATGCTCCAAATTGGGTGAAAAAGTCACGTTGGGTGGAAAACTCCAAATATTGGATGTCAATGGGGACAAATTTTGGGAAAAAAACGCCCCATTGGACCAAAACCCCAACATTTTGGTCAATGGGGTTGTAATTTTTGGGATCAAAAACGCAATTGGGTGGAAAAGCCAATGTTGGCGTGAAAGAAGATCAAGATCACATCAATGGGACAAATTTTGCGATAAAAACGCCCCCGTTGGACCAAACCCCAAGATTTTGGTCAATGGGGATGAATTCTGGGATAAAAACGCTCCATTTTGGTGAAAAAGTCAACGTTGGATGGAAAAGTCAAGGTTGGAACTCAACAGGGATGAGTTTTGGGATAAAAGCGCTCCAATTGGATGGAAAAGCCAACGTTGGGTGTAAAAGTCAATATTGGACTTCAATGGGGACAAATTTCAGGATAAAAACGACCCCGTTGGACCAATACCCAACATTTTGGTCAATGGGGATGTATTTTTGGGATAAAATTGTCCCAGTTGTGTGGAAAAGCCAATGTTGGGTGAAGAAGTCAAGATTCAACATCAATGGGACAAATTTTGGGATAAAAATGCCCCCGTTGGACCAAAACCCAACATTTTGGCCAATGGGGATGAATTTTGGGATAAAAATGCTCCAATTGGGTGAAAAAGTCAACGTTGGATAGAAAAGTCAAGGTTGGAACTCAACAGGGATGAGTTTTGGGATAAAAGCGCTCCAATTGGATGGAAAAGTCAATGTTGGGTGAAAAAGTCAATGTTGGAACTCAACGGGGACAAATTTCGGGATAAAAACGCCCCCGTTGGACCAAACCCCAACATTTTGGTCAATGGGGATGAATTTTTGGGATAAAAACGTCCCAATTGGGTGAAAAAGTCAACGTTGGATGGAAAAGTCAAGGTTGGAACTCGACAGGGATGAGTTTTGGGATAAAAACGCTCCAATTGGACGGAAAAGTCAACTTTGGGTGGAAAAGCCAATATTGGACTTCAATGGGGACAAATTTTGGGATTAAAACGCCCCAATTGGGTAGAAAAGTCAACGTCGGACATCAACGAGGATGGATTTGGAATAAAAATGCCCAGTTGGGTGGAAAAGCCAACGCCGGGCCTCAAGGGGGATGGATTTTTGGATAAAAACACCCAGTTGGGTGGAAAAGTCAAGATTCAACATCAATGGGACAAATTTTGGGATAAAAACGCTCCCTTTGGACCAAACCCCAAGATTTTGGTCAATGGGTAAGAATTTTGGGGTAAAAACTCCCTAATTGTATGGAAAAGTCAATGTTGGACCTCAGTGGGGATGAATTTGGGGTCAAAAGGCCCAGTTGGGTGGAAAAGTCAAGGTTCAACATCAATGGGACACATTTTGGGACAAAAACGCTCCCATTGGATCAAAACCCACGACTTTGGTCAATGGGGATGAATTTGGGGATAAAAATGCTCCAATTGGGTAGAAAAGTCAACGTCGGGCATCAATGAGGATGGATTCGTGATAAAAATGCCCCAATTGGGTGGAAAAGTCAGTGTTGGGCAGAAAAGTCAATGTTCAACATCAATGGGACAAATTTTGGGATAAAAACGCCCCTGTTGGATCAAAACCCACGACTTTGGTCAATGGGGATGAATTTTGGGATAAAAATGCTCCAATTGGGTGGAAAAGTCAACTCTGGATGGAAAAGTCAAGGTTGGATCTCAACAGGGATGAGTTTTGGGATAAACACGCTCCAATTGGATGGAAAAGTCGACGTTGGGTGAAAAAGTCAATTTTGGACTTCAATGGGGACAAATTTCAGGATAAAAACGCCCCCGTTGGACCAAAACCCAACATTTTGGTCAATGGGGATGAATTTTTGGGATAAAAAAGCTCCAATTGGGTGAAAAGCTCACGTGGGTGGAAAACTCAATATGACCTCAAGGGAACAAATTTGGAATAAAAACGCCCGTTGGACCAAACCCCAACATTTTTGGTTCAATGGGGAGAATTTTTGAGATAAAAACGCTCCAATTAAGTGAAAGTCAACATTGCATGGAAAAGTCAGGTTGGAACTCGGACAGGGATAGTTTGGGATTAAAACGCTCCAATTGGACGGAAAAGTCAACTTTGGGTGGAAAAGCCAATATTGGACTTCAATGGGGAAAAATTTTGGGATAAAAACACCCCCAATTGGGTAGAAAAGTCAACGTCGACCATCACGAGGATGATTTGGAATAAATGCCCAGTTGGGTGGAAAAGCCAACGCTGGGCCTCAAGGGGGATGGTTTTTTGGATAAAAACACCCAGTTGGGTGGAAAAGTCAAGATTCAACATCAATGGGACAAATTTTGGGATAAAAACGCTCCCTTTGGACCAAACCCCAAGATTTTGGTCAATGGGGAAGAATTTTGGGGTAAAAACTTCCTAATTGTATGGAAAAGTCAATGTTGGACCTCAATGGGGATGAATTTGGGGTAAAAAGGCCCAGTTGGGTGGAAAAGCCAATGTTGGGTGGAAAAGTCAAGGTTCATCATCAATAGGACAAATTTTGGGATAAAAACGCCCCCGTTGGATCAAAACCCACGACTTTGGTCAATGGGGATGAATTTAAGGATAAAAATGCTCCAATTGGGTAGAAAAGTCAACTCTGGATGGAAAAGTCAAGGTTGGATCTCAACAGGGATGAGTTTTGGGATAAAAACGCTCCAATTGGATGGAAAAGTCAACGTTGGGTGAAAAAGTCAATATTGGACTTCAATGGTGACAAATTTTGGGATAAAAACGCCCCCGTTGGACCAAAACCCAACATTTTGGTCAATGGGGATGAGTTTTTGGGATAAAAATGACGCAATTGGGTGGAAAAGCCAATGTTGGGTGAAGAAGTCAAGATTCCACATCAATGGGACAAATTTTGGGAAAAAAATGCCCCCGATGGACCAAAACCCAACATTTTGGCCAATGGGGATGAATTTTTGGGATAAAAATGCTCCAATTGGGTGAAAAAGTCAACGTTGGGTGGAAAACTCAAAATTGGACTTCAATGGGGACGCATTTTGGGATAAAAAAGCCCCCGTTGGACCAAAACCCAACATTTTGGTCAATGGGGATGAGTTTTTGGGATAAAAATAACGCAATTGGATGGAAAAGCCAATGTTGGGTGAAGAAGTCAAGATTCCACATCAATGGGACAAATTTTGGGAAAAAAATGCCCCCGTTGGACCAAAACCCAACATTTTGGCCAGTGGGGATGAATTTTTGGGATAAAAATGCTCCAATTGGGTGAAAAAGTCAACGTTGGGTGGAAAACTCAATATTGGACCTCAATGGGGACAAATTTTGGGATAAAAACGCCCCCGTTGGACCAAAACCCAACATTTTGGCCAATGGGGATGAATTTTTGGGATAAAAGCACCCCAATTGGGTGAAAAAGTCAACGTTGGATGGAAAAGTCAAGGTTGGAACTCAACAGGGATGAGTTTTGGGATAAAAGCGCTCCAATTGGATGGAAAAGCCAACGTTGGGTGTAAAAGTCAATATTGGACTTCAATGGGGACAAATTTCAGGATAAAAACGCCCCCGTTGGACCAAAACCCAACATTTTGGTCAATGGGGATGTATTTTTGGGATAAAATTGTCCCAGTTGTGTGGAAAAGCCAATGTTGGGTGAAGAAGTCAAGATTCAACATCAATGGGACAAATTTTGAGATAAAAATGCCCCCGTTGGACCAAAACCCAACATTTTGGCCAATGGGGATGAATTTTTGCGATAAAAATGCTCCAATTGGGTGAAAAAGTCAACGTTGGATGGAAAAGTCAAGGTTGGAACTCAACAGGGATGAGTTTTGGGATAAAAGCGCTCCAATTGGATGGAAAAGTCAATACTGGGTGAAAAAGTCAATGTTGGACCTCAACGGGGACAAATTTCGGGATAAAAATGCCCCCGTTGGACCAAACCCCAACATTTTGGTCAATGGGGATGAATTTTTGGGATAAAAACGTCCCAATTGGGTGAAAAAGTCAACGTTGGATGGAAAAGTCAAGGTTGGAACTCGACAGGGATGAGTTTTGGGATTAAAACGCTCCAATTGGACGGAAAAGTCAACTTTGGGTCAAAAAACCATTATTGCACTTCAATGGGGACAAATTTTGGGATAAAAACACCCCAATTGGGTAGAAAAGTCAACGTCGGACATCAACGAGGATGGATTTGGAATAAAAATGCCCAGTTGGGTGGAAAAGCCAACGCTGGGCCTCAAGGGGGATGGATTTTTTGATAAAAACACCCAGTTGGGTGGAAAAGTCAAGATTCAACATCAATGGGACAAATTTCGGGATAAAAATGCTCCCTTTGGACCAAACCCCAAGATTTTGGTAAATGGGTAAGAATTTTGGGGTAAAAACTCCCTAATTGTATGGAAAAGTCAATGTTGGACCTCAATGGGGATGAATTTGGGGTCAAAAGGCCCAGTTGGGTGGAAAAGCCAATGTTGGGTGGAAAAGTCAATGTTCAACATCAATGGGACAAATTTTGGGATAAAAACGCCCCCGTTGGATCAAAACCCACGACTTTGGTCAATGGGGATGAATTTGGGGATAAAAATGCTCCAATTGGGTAGAAAAGTCAACGTCGGGCATCAATGAGGATGGATTCGTGATAAAAATGCCCCAATTGGGTGGAAAAGTCAGTGTTGGGCAGAAAAGTCAATGTTCAACATCAATGGGACAAATTTTGGGATAAAAACGCCCCTGTTGGATCAAAACCCACGACTTTGGTCAATGGGGATGAATTTTGGGATAAAAATGCTCCAATTGGGTGGAAAAGTCAACTCTGGATGGAAAAGTCAAGGTTGGATCTCAACAGGGATGAGTTTTGGGATTAAAACACTCCAATTGGACGGAAAAGTCAACTTTCGGTGGAAACGCCAATATTGGACTTCAATGGGGAAAAATTTTGGGATAAAAACACCCCAATTGGGTAGAAAAGTCAACGTCGGGCATCAATGAGGATGGATTCGTGATAAAAATGCCCAATTGGATGGAAAAGTCAGTGTTGGGCGGAAAAGTTAAAGTTCAACATCAATGGGAAAAATTTTGGGACAAAAACCCCCCCGTTGGATCAAAACCCACGACTTTGGTCAATGGGAATGAATTTGGGGATAAAAATGCTCCAATTGGGTAGAAAAGTCAACGTCGGGCATCAATGAGGATGGATTCGTGATAAAAATGCCCCAATTGGGTGGAAAAGTCAGTGTTGGGCGGAAAAGTCAAGGTTCAACATCAATGGGACAAATTTTGGGACAAAAACGCCCCCGTTGGATCAAAACCCACGACTTTGGTCAATGCGAATGAATTTGGGGATAAAAATGCTCCAATTGGGTAGAAAAGTCAACGTCGGGCATCAATGAGTATGGATTCGTGATAAAAATGCCCCAATTGGGTGGAAAAGTCAACGTCGGGCATCAATGAGGATGGATTCGTGATAAAAATGCCCCAATTGGGTGGAAAAGTCAGTGTTGGGCGGAAAAGTCAATGTTCAACATCAATGGGACAAATTTTGGGATAAAAACGCCCCCGTTGGATCAAAACCCAAGACTTTGGTCAATGGGGATGAATTTTGGGGATAAAAATGCTCCAATTGGATGGAAAAGTCAACGTTCAGTGAAAAAGTCAATTTTGGACTTCAATGGGGACAAATTTCGGGATAAAAATGCCCCCGTTGGACTAAAACCCAACATTTTGGTCAATGGGGTTGTATTTTTGGGATAAAAATAACGCAATTGGGTGGAAAAGCCAATGTTGGGTGAAGAAGTCAATATTCCACATCAATGGGGACAAATTTTGGGAAAAAAATGCCCCCGTTGGAACAAAACCCAACATTTTGGTCAATGGGGATGAATTTTTGGGATAAAAACGTCCCAATTGGGTGAAAAAGTCAACATTGGATGGAAAAGTCAAGGTTGGAACTCGACAGGGATGAGTTTTGTGATAAAAACGCTCCAATTGGACGGAAAAGTCAACTTTGGGTGGAAAAGCCAATATTGGACTTCAATGGGGACAAATTTTAGGATAAAAACACCCCAATTGGGTAGAAAAGTCAACGTCGGACATCAACGAGGATGGATTTGGAATAAAATGCCCAGTTGGGTGGAAAAGCCAACGCTGGGCCTCAAGGGGATGGATTTTTGGATAAAAACACCCAGTTGGGTGGAAAAGTCAAGATTCAACATCAATGGGACAAATTTCGGGATAAAAACGCTCCCTTTGGACCAAACCCCAAGATTTTGGTCAATGGGGAAGAATTTTGGGTAAAAACTCCCTAATTGTATGGAAAAGTCAATGTTGGACCTCAATGGGGATGAATTTGGCGTAAAAAGGCCCAGTTGGGTGGAAAAGGCAATGTTGGGTGGAAAAGTCAAGGTTCAACATCAATGGGACAAATTTTGGGATAAAAACGACCCCGTTGGACCAAACCCCAAGACTTTGGTCAATGGGGATGAATTTTGGGATAAAAACGCTCCAGTTGGGTGAAAAAGACAACGCTGGATGGAAAAGTCAAGGTTGGAACTCAACAGGGATGAGTTTTGGGATAAAAACGCTCCAATTGGATGGAAAAGTCAACGTTGGGTGAAAAAGTCAATATTGGACTTCAATGGGGACAAATTTCAGGATAAAAACGCCCCGTTGGACAAAACCCCAACATTTTGGTCAATGGGGATGTATTTTTGGGATAAAAATGTCCCAGTTGTGTGGAAAAGCCAATGTTGGGTGAAGAAGTCAAGATTCAACATCAATGGGACAAATTTTGAGATAAAAACGCCCCCGTTGGACCAAAACCCAACATTTTGGCCAATGCGGATGAATTTTGGGATAAAAATGCTCCAATTGGGTGAAAAAGTCAACATTGGATGGAAAAGTCAAGGTTGGAACTCAACAGGGATGAGTTTTGGGATAAAAGCGCTCCAATTGGATGGAAAAGCCAATGTTGGGTTAAAAAGTCAATGTTGGACCTCAACGGGGACAAATTTCGGGATAAAAACGCCCCCGTTGGACCAAACCCCAACATTTTGGTCAATGGGGATGAATTTTTGGGATAAAAACGTCCCAATTGGGTGAAAAAGTCAACGTTGGATGGAAAAGTCAAGGTTGGAACTCGACAGGGATGAGTTTTGGGATAAAAACGCTCCAATTGGACGGAAAAGTCAACGTTGGGTGGAAAAGCCAATATTGGACTTCAATGGGGACAAATTTTAGGATAAAAACGCCCCAATTGGGTAGAAAAGTCAACGTCGGACATCAACGAGGATGGATTTGGAATAAAAATGCCCAGTTGGGTGGAAAAGCCAACGCTGGGCCTCAAGGGGGATGGATTTTTGGATAAAAACACCCAGTTGGGTGGAAAAGTCAAGATTCAACATCAATGGGACAAATTTCGGGATAAAAACGCTCCCTTTGGACCAAACCCCAAGATTTTGGTCAATGGGGAAGAATTTTGGGGTAAAAACTCCCTAATTGTATGGAAAAGTCAATGTTGGACCTCAATGGGGATGAATTTGGGGTAAAAAGGCCCAGTTGGGTGGAAAAGCCAATGTTGGGTGGAAAAGTCAAGGTTCAACATCAATGGGACAAATTTTGGGATAAAAACGCCCCCGTTGGATCAAAACCCACAACTTTGGTCAATGGGGATGAATTTGGGGATAAAAATGCTCCAATTGGGTAGAAAAGTCAACGTCGGGCATCAATGAGGATGGATTCGTGATAAAAATGCCCCAATTGGGTGGAAAAGTCAGTGTTGGGCAGAAAAGTCAATGTTCAACATCAATGGGACAAATTTTGGGATAAAAACGCCCCTGTTGGATCAAAACCCACGACTTTGGTCAATGGGGATGAATTTTGGGATAAAAATGCTCCAATTGGGTGAAAAAGTCAACTCTGGATGGAAAAGTCAAGGTTGGATCTCAACAGGGATGAGTTTTGGGATAAACACGCTCCAATTGGATGGAAAAGTCAACGTTGGGTGAAAAAGTCAATATTGGACTTCAATGGGGACAAATTTCAGGATAAAAACGCCCCCGTTGGACCAAAACCCAACATTTTGGCCAATGGGGAGAATTTTTGGGATAAAAATGCTCCAATTGGGTGAAAAAGTCAACGTTGGGTGGAAAACTCAATATTGGACCTCAATGGGGACAAATTTTGGATAAAAACGCCCCCGTTGGACCAAAACCCAACATTTCGGCCAATGGGGATGAATTTTTGAGATAAAAATGCTCCAATTAAGTGAAAAAGTCAACATTGGATGGAAAAGTCAAGGTTGGAACTCGACAGGGATGAGTTTTGGGATAAAAACGCTCCAATTGGACGGAAAAGTCAACTTTGGGTGGAAAAGCCAATATTGGACTTCAATGGGAACAAATTTTGGGATAAAAACACCCCAATTGGGTAGAAAAGTCAACGTCGGACATCAACGAGGATGGATTTGGAATAAAAATGCCCAGTTGGGTGGAAAAGCCAACGCTGGGCCTCAAGGGGGATGGATTTTTGGATAAAAACACCCAGTTGGGTGGAAAAGTCAAGATTCAACATCAATGGGACAAATTTCGGGATAAAAACGCTCCCTTTGGACCAAACCCCAAGATTTTGGTCAATGGGGAAGAATTTTGGGGTAAAAACTCCTAATTGTATGGAAAAGTCAATGTTGGACCTCAATGGGGATGAATTTGGGGTAAAAAGGCCCAGTTGGGTGGAAAAGCCAATGTTGGGTGGAAGAGTCAAGGTTCAACATCAATGGGACAAATTTTGGGATAAAAACGCCCCCGTTGGATCAAAACCCACGACTTTGGTCAATGGGGATGAATTTGGGGGTAAAAATGCTCCAATTGGGTAGAAAAGTCAACTCTGGATGGAAAAGTCAAGGTTGGATCTCAACAGGGATGAGTTTTGGGATAAAAACGCTCCAATTGGATGGAAAAGTCAACGTTGGGTGGAAAACTCAGTATTGGACTTCAATGTGGACAAATTTCGGGATAAAAACGCCCCCGTCGGACCAAAACCCAACATTTTGGTCAATGGGGATGAGTTTTTGGGATAAAAATGACGCAATTGGGTGGAAAAGCCAATGTTGGGTGAAGAAGTCAAGATTCCACATCAATGGGACAAATTTTGGGAAAAAAATGCCCCCGTTGGACCAAAACCCAACATTTTGGCCAATGGGGATGAATTTTTGGGATAAAAATGCTCCAATTGGGTGAAAAAGTGAACGTTGGGTGGAAAACTCAATATTGGATTTCAATGGGGGACAAATTTTGGGAAAAAAACGCCCCCGTTGGACCAAAACCCAACATTTTGGTCAATGGGGTTGTATTTTTGGGATAAAAATAACGCAATTGGGTGGAAAAGCCAATGTTGGGTGAAGAAGTCAAGATTCCACATCAATGGGACAAATTTTGGGAAAAAAATGCCCCCGTTGGACCAAAACCCAACATTTTGGCCAATGGGGATGAATTTTTGCGATAAAAATGCTCCAATTGGGTGAAAAAGTCAACATTGGGTGGAAAACTCAATATTGGACCTCAATGGGGACAAAGTTTGGGATAAAAACGCCCCCGTTGGACCAAAACCCAACATTTTGGCCAATGGGGATGAATTTTTGGGATAAAAGCACCCCAATTGGGTGAAAAAGTCAACGTTGGATGGAAAAGTCAAGGTTGGAACTCAACAGGGATGAGTTTTGGGATAAAAGCGCTCCAATTGGATGGAAAAGCCAACGTTGGGTGTAAAAGTCAATATTGGACTTCAATGGGGACAAATTTCAGGATAAAAACGCCCCCGTTGGACCAAAACCCAACATTTTGGTCAATGGGGATGTATTTTTGGGATAAAATTGTCCCAGTTGTGTGGAAAAGCCAATGTTGGGTGAAGAAGTCAAGATTCAACATCAATGGGACAAATTTTCAGATAAAAACGCCCCCGTTGGACCAAAACCCAACATTTTGGCCAATGGGGATGAATTTTGGGATAAAAATGCTCCAATTGGGTGAAAAAGTCAACGTTGGATAGAAAAGTCAAGGTTGGAACTCAACAGGGATGAGTTTTGGGATAAAAGCGCTCCAATTGGATGGAAAAGTCAATGTTGGGTGAAAAAGTCAATGTTGGAACTCAACGGGGACAAATTTCGGGATAAAAACGCCCCCGTTGGACCAAACCCCAACATTTTGGTCAATGGGGATGAATTTTTGGGATAAAAACGTCCCAATTGGGTGAAAAAGTCAACGTTGGATGGAAAAGTCAAGGTTGGAACTCGACAGGAATGAGTTTTGGGATAAAAAAGCTCCAATTGGACGGAAAAGTCAACTTTGGGTGGAAAAACCATTATTGGACTTCAATGGGGATAAATTTTGGGATAAAAACGCCCCAATTGGGTAGAAAAGTCAACGTCGGACATCAACGAGGATGGATTTGGAATAAAAATGCCCAGTTGGGTGGAAAAGCCAACGCTGGGCCTCAAGGGGGATGGATTTTTGGATAAAAACACCCAGTTGGGTGGAAAAGTCAAGATTCAACATCCATGGGACAAATTTCGGGATTAAAACGCTCCCTTTGGACCAAACCCCAAGATTTTGGTCAATGGGGAAGAATTTTGGGGTAAAAACTCCCTAATTGTATGGAAAAGTCAATGTTGGACCTCAATGGGGATGAATTTGGGGTAAAAAGGCCCAGTTGGGTGGAAAAGTCAAGGTTCAACATCAATGGGACACATTTTGGGACAAAAACGCTCCCATTGGATCAAAACCCACGACTTTGGTCAATGGGGATGAATTTGGGGATAAAAATGCTCCAATTGGGTAGAAAAGTCAACGTCGGGCATCAATGAGGATGGATTCGTGATAAAAATGCCCCAATTGGGTGGAAAAGTCAGTGTTGGGCAGAAAAGTCAATGTTCAACATCAATGGGACACATTTTGGGACAAAAACGCCCCTAGTGGATCAAAACCCACGACTTTGGTCAATGGGGATGAATTTTGGGATAAAAATGCTCCAATTGGGTGGAAAAGTCAACTCTGGATGGAAAAGTCAAGGTTGGATCTCAACAGGGATGAGTTTTGGGATAAACACGCTCCAATTGGATGGAAAAGTAGACGTTGGGTGAAAAAGTCAATTTTGGACTTCAATGGGGACAAATTTCAGGATAAAAACGCCCCCGTTGGACCAAAACCCAACATTTTGGCCAGTGGGGATGAATTTTTGGGATAAAAATGCTCCAATTGGGTGAAAAAGTCAACGTTGGGTGGAAAACTCAATATTGGACCTCAATGGGGACAAATTTTGGGATAAAAACGCCCCCGTTGGACCAAACCCCAACATTTTGGTCAATGGGGATGAATTTTTGAGATAAAAACGCTCCAATTAAGTGAAAAAGTCAACATTGCATGGAAAAGTCAAGGTTGGAACTCGACAGGGATGAGTTTTGGGATTAAAACGCTCCAATTGGACGGAAAAGTCAACTTTGGGTGGAAAAGCCAATATTGGACTTCAATGGGGAAAAATTTTGGATAAAAACACCCCAATTGGGTAGAAAAGTCAACGTCGGACATCAACGAGGATGGATTTGGAATAAAAATGCCCAGTTGGGTGGAAAAGCCAACGCTGGGCCTCAAGGGGGATGGATTTTTGGATAAAAACACCCAGTTGGGTGGAAAAGTCAAGATTCAACATCAATGGGACAAATTTCGGGATAAAAACGCTCCCTTTGGACCAAACCCCAAGATTTTGGTCAATGGGGAAGAATTTTGGGGTAAAAACCCTAATTGTATGGAAAAGTCAATGTTGGACCTCAATGGGGATGAATTTGGGGTAAAAAGGCCCAGTTGGGTGGAAAAGCCAATGTTGGGTGGAAAAGTCAAGGTTCAACATCAATGGGACAAATTTTGGGATAAAAACGCCCCCGTTGGATCAAAACCCACGACTTTGGTCAATGGGGATGAATTTGGGGATAAAAATGCTCCAATTGGGTAGAAAAGTCAACTCTGGATGGAAAAGTCAAGGTTGGATCTCAACAGGGATGAGTTTTGGGATAAAAACGCTCCAATTGGATGGAAAAGTCAACGTTGGGTGAAAAAGTCAATATTGGACTTCAATGGTGACAAATTTTGGGATAAAAACGCCCCCGTTGGACCAAAACCCAACATTTTGGTCAATGGGGATGAGTTTTTGGGATAAAAATGACGCAATTGGGTGGAAAAGCCAATGTTGGGTGAAGAAGTCAAGATTCCACATCAATGGGACAAATTTTGGGAAAAAAATGCCCCCGATGGACCAAAACCCAACATTTTGGCCAATGGGGATGAACTTTTGGGATAAAAATGCTCCAATTGGGTGAAAAAGTCAACGTTGGGTGGAAAACTCAGTATTGGACTCAATGGGACAAATTTCGGGATAAAAAAGCCCCCGTTGGACCAAAACCCAACATTTTGGCCAATGGGGATGAATTTTGGGATAAAAGCACCCCAATTGGGTGAAAAAGTCAACGTTGGATGGAAAAGTCAAGGTTGGAACTCAACAGGGATGAGTTTTGGGATAAAAGCGCTCCAATTGGATGGAAAAGCCAACGTTGGGTGTAAAAGTCAATATTGGACTTCAATGGGGACAAATTTCAGGATAAAAACGACCCCGTTGGACCAATACCCAACATTTTGGTCAATGGGGATGTATTTTTGGGATAAAATTGTCCCAGTTGTGTGGAAAAGCCAATGTTGGGTGAAGAAGTCAAGATTCAACATCAATGGGACAAATTTTGGGATAAAAACGCCCCCGTTGGACCAAAACCCAACATTTTGGCCAATGGGGATGAATTTTGGGATAAAAATGCTCCAATTGGGTGAAAAAGTCAACGTTGGATAGAAAAGTCAAGGTTGGAACTCAACAGGGATGAGTTTTGGGATAAAAGCGCTCCAATTGGATGGAAAAGTCAATGTTGGGTGAAAAAGTCAATGTTGGAACTCAACGGGGACAAATTTCGGGATAAAAACGCCCCCGTTGGACCAAACCCCAACATTTTGGTCAATGGGGATGAATTTTTGGGATAAAAACGTCCCAATTGGGTGAAAAAGTCAACGTTGGATGGAAAAGTCAAGGTTGGAACTCGACAGGAATGAGTTTTGGGATAAAAAAGCTCCAATTGGACGGAAAAGTCAACTTTGGGTGGAAAAACCATTATTGGACTTCAATGGGGATAAATTTTGGGATAAAAACGCCCCAATTGGGTAGAAAAGTCAACGTCGGACATCAACGAGGATGGATTTGGAATAAAAATGCCCAGTTGGGTGGAAAAGCCAACGCTGGGCCTCAAGGGGGATGGATTTTTGGATAAAAACACCCAGTTGGGTGGAAAAGTCAAGATTCAACATCAATGGGACAAATTTTGGGATAAAAACGCTCCCTTTGGACCAAACCCCAAGATTTTGGTCAATGGGTAAGAATTTTGGGGTAAAAACTCCCTAATTGTATGGAAAAGTCAATGTTGGACCTCAGTGGGGATGAATTTGGGGTCAAAAGGCCCAGTTGGGTGGAAAAGTCAAGGTTCAACATCAATGGGACACATTTTGGGACAAAAACGCTCCCATTGGATCAAAACCCACGACTTTGGTCAATGGGGATGAATTTGGGGATAAAAATGCTCCAATTGGGTAGAAAAGTCAACGTCGGGCATCAATGAGGATGGATTCGTGATAAAAATGCCCCAATTGGGTGGAAAAGTCAGTGTTGGGCAGAAAAGTCAATGTTCAACATCAATGGGACAAATTTTGGGATAAAAACGCCCCTGTTGGATCAAAACCCACGACTTTGGTCAATGGGGATGAATTTTGGGATAAAAATGCTCCAATTGGGTGGAAAAGTCAACTCTGGATGGAAAAGTCAAGGTTGGATCTCAACAGGGATGAGTTTTGGGATAAACACGCTCCAATTGGATGGAAAAGTCGACGTTGGGTGAAAAAGTCAATTTTGGACTTCAATGGGGACAAATTTCAGGATAAAAACGCCCCCGTTGGACCAAAACCCAACATTTTGGTGAATGGGGATGAATTTTTGAGATAAAAATGCTCTGATTAAGTGAAAAAGTCAACATTGGACGGAAAAGTCAAGGTTGGAACTCGACAGGGATGAGTTTTGGGATTAAAACGCTCCAATTGGACGGAAAAGTCAACTTTGGGTTGAAACGCCAATATTGGACTTCAATGGGGAAAAATTTTGGGATAAAAACACCCCAATTGGGTAGAAAAGTCAACGTCGGACATCAACGAGGATGGATTTGGAATAAAAATGCCCAGTTGGGTGGAAAAGCCAACGCTGGGCCTCAAGGGGGATGGATTTTTGGATAAAAACACCCAGTTGGGTGGAAAAGTCAAGATTCAACATCAATGGGACAAATTTCGGGATAAAAACGCTCCCTTTGGACCAAACCCCAAGATTTTGGTCAATGGGGAAGAATTTTAGGGTAAAAATTTCCTAATTGTATGGAAAAGTCAATGTTGGACCTCAATGGGGATGAATTTGGGGTCAAAAGGCCCAGTTGGGTGGAAAAGTCAATGTTGGGTGGAAAAGTCAATGTTCATCATCAATAGGACAAATTTTGGGATAAAAACGCCCCCGTTGGATCAAAACCCACGACTTTGGTCAATGGGGATGAATTTGGGGATAAAAATGCTCCAATTGGGTAGAAAAGTCAACTCTGGATGGAAAAGTCAAGGTTGGAACTCAACAGGGATGAGTTTTGGGATAAAAACGCCTCCAATTGGATGGAAAAGTCAACGTTGGTGAAAATCAATATTGCCGACTTCAATTGGTGCAAATTTTGGGATAAAAACGCCCCCGTTAGACCAAAACCCAACATTTTGGTCAAGGGGATGAGTTTTTGGGATAAAAATGACGCAATTGGGTGGAAAAGCCAATGTTGGGTGAAGAAGTCAAGATTCCACATCAATGGGACAAATTTTGGGAAAAAAATGCCCCCGATGGACCAAAACCCAACATTTTGGCCAATGGGGATGAATTTTTGGGATAAAAATGCTCCAATTGGGTGAAAAAGTCAACGTTGGGTGGAAAACTCAAAATTGGACTTCAATGGGGACGCATTTTGGGATAAAAAAGCCCCCGTTGGACCAAAACCCAACATTTTGGTCAATGGGGATGAGTTTTTGGGATAAAAATAACGCAATTGGATGGAAAAGCCAATGTTGGGTGAAGAAGTCAAGATTCCACATCAATGGACAAATTTTTCGGAAAAAATGGCCCCCGTTGGACCAAAACCCAACATATTTGGCCATGTGGGGATGGATTTGTGATAAAAATGCCCCAATTGGGTGGAAAAGTCAGTGTTGGGTGGAAAGGTCAATGTTCAACATCAATGGGACAAATTTTGCGATAAAAACGCCCCCGTTGGACCAAACCCCAAGATTTTGGTCAATGGGGATGAATTCTGGGATAAAAACGCTCCATTTTGGTGAAAAAGTCAACGTTGGATGGAAAAGTCAAGGTTGGAACTCAACAGGGATGAGTTTTGGGATAAAAGCGCTCCAATTGGATGGAAAAGCCAACGTTGGGTGTAAAAGTCAATATTGGACTTCAATGGGGACAAATTTCAGGATAAAAACGCCCCCGTTGGACCAAAACCCAACATTTTGGTCAATGGGGATGTATTTTTGGGATAAAATTGTCCCAATTGTGTGGAAAAGCCAATGTTGGGTGAAGAAGTCAAGATTCAACATCAATGGGACAAATTTTGAGATAAAAATGCCCCCGTTGGACCAAAACCCAACATTTTGGCCAATGGGGATGAATTTTGGGATAAAAATGCTCCAATTGGGTGAAAAAGTCAACGTTGGATGGAAAAGTTTCAAGGTTGGAACTCAACAGGGCGATGAGTTTTGGTCGGAAAAAAGCGCTCCAATCTGGAAGGAAAGTCAATACTGGGTGGAAAAAGTCATATGTTGGACCTCAACTGGGACAAATTTTGGGATAAAAACCCCCCGTTGGACCAAACCCGAAGAGTTTGGTCAATGGGGATGAATTTTTGGGATAAAAACGTCCCAATTGGGTGAAAAAGTCAACGTTGGATGGAAAAGTCAAGGTTGG
Organism: Eopsaltria australis; assembly: GCA_034509425.1. Lineage (NCBI taxonomy): Eukaryota > Metazoa > Chordata > Aves > Passeriformes > Petroicidae > Eopsaltria > Eopsaltria australis. The sequence continues at coordinate 67,132 of JAVTVJ010002674.1, forward strand.
AACTCGACAGGGATGAGTTTTGGGATAAAAAAGCTCCAATTGGACGGAAAAGTCAACTTTGGGTCAAAAAACCATTATTGCACTTCAATGGGGACAAATTTTGGGATAAAAACACCCCAATTGGGTAGAAAAGTCAACGTCGGACATCAACGAGGATGGATTTGGAAT
>JAVTVJ010002675.1:0-10410 GCA_034509425.1 Eopsaltria australis
CGCGTCTATGGCTTTTTCTATTTTCTCTAAGTCTTCATCTACAGATTGCCTCAAAGTTTTTAACTCAGATCCTTGGGATACTAAAGCGGCTACTCCTGTTCCCACTCCCGTTCCTCCTATGGTCAATAAGAGGGCTACAGTTAATGTGGTAAAGGGTTCTCTCTTTACCAAGTGATGTTCAACTGTGGTTTGTTGTTCCAGCACATACTCCTTTGGATGGTATATGATACGGGGTACTATTATCACTTGCACACAGTATTCGTGAGTCTGATTAAAAGCTGTTGTTAACAAACAGGGTGTAATCCCTAAATTTGAGCAAAGCCATTTAGCATTAGCTGCTGGTAGGAGCCAGTCAGCTCTTTTTCCGGGTTTGTTTAGCTCTATGGTTTTATTACAGAGATGTTTATGTTTGCCTGAAACATTTCCCACACAGGTTCCTTGTCTATTTATTTGGGTTAGGGTGATTCCTGGGGTATTTCCTTTGCTTTGTTTCCATAAGCACTCCCTTGGATTACTTCCATTTACTCTTCTTACTTTGTCTATTGTTCCAATGGCTTCATAAAAGGGAGGTCTTATATCATAACACAGCCAGCACTCTTTAGTCAGCTCAGGGTGGGTCTTGTTTAATGCTTTAAAGCTAGCCTGCAGTATTTTCTGTAAAATTTCTCCTTCATAAGGGGTAGTTTTGAGACCTTTGGGTGTATTGCTACGCCCCTTTGGTTTGCTTGTGTTGGTTTCCAATATATTCTCATCGATTACAGAGTTAGGCCCTATTGGTGATGGGTCATGTGGCACTAGCTCCTTTTTAATTTGTATTAGATTGCCTCTATCAGCCCCAGGTTCCCAATGTCGTATACCCCACATTTTCCCCACCAACCATCCAGGATCATCAGGCTTGGTGACATTTAAGTGTATGTGTAGACATGTGCCTAGATAGGAAACTCCACCAGATGAACTTAGCCAATGTTTTTCGCATCCATAGGGTCCGAAATTGACCTTCAAGTATTCATCTGGTCCTCCCCCTGGCGACCAATCGGAGGCTATGGTTTCACATCCCCAATAGGCACAGTAATAATGTCCTGGGCTATTACAATAGGTTCTACCCCTATTAGAGGCTGGGCACATATAGAACCCGGTCATGTTCAGCACGTGTCCGCAGTGGTCGATGTTTGTCATATTACATAGGCCAGCTATAAAGTTAGGGGCTCCGTTAACGACAATCGTTTGCAGGATGGTGTTGTCATCCATCCGACGGAGGGTCCAATTAAAAGGTTGGTGTGGATGTGAGTGTGTATATGGGGTGTGGCAGAGCAGTAACACCAATGTAGTATATATATGAGAAATAAGGTTTCCCCTGTTGTCATGAGGGGTTATTTTAGAATGGCTTTCCTTACCTGAGTGGAGGCTACCAATTTGGTTCTTTTCTGGCCAGGATGTTTTACTCCCATTCAAGGGGCATTTCGGCATCCATGATATTTTGGTCCCACTCGGGCCTCCTCCTGTGCGTTCCTCTGTCCCTCTGCCTCGCCCGTCGACTCGGTTGCGTCGAGCCACGGGGTGTACCATCTTCTCGGCAGCAAGGACGGTGGTTTCCTGAGGAGTGTTTTCGTTCTGGCCCCCTCTTTCTGGACCGTTGTATATAGGTATGCCAATTGCTGCCCTTGATATCTAGTGCGTGGCAATTTATTTCTTTTATGTGTTGTCAACACAGCCCAGTTATAATGTCTGCCACAAATGGAGTGGGTTCGTTTAAATGATAGCAATATAATTCTGGTTTAATACCCCGGACAAATATTTCCCACCATTCTTCTGACTCTTTCTCAATTTCCCCTTTAATTACCTTATTGGCCAGTACCCAATCAGTCAGATCTCTTTGAAGAGTCTGGCATAAGGAGCAGACTCCTAAAGGGGGGTAGCCCCCACGGCAGTGGGTCCACCACTCTTCTTTACAAACTTTACAAATATAACATACAAATGGGTAACAGTTTCCTTGGCAAATTCTATCAGTACAAACAATACGAACACAGTCTCTGAGTATTTTTCCTTCTTTTGTAAAATGCTGTTTTGGAAGGTATTTTACTTGAAATGTCATCTGATTTTTACTCTCGAGTTGTTCGGGAGATCTTTAGCTTTAAGTCCCCTGGTTGGCTGACCACGGTCCACTCTTTTGGAGGACTAACTGGTCCTTTGATACGGCTTGCGTGAGTCCAACCTCGCTCAGCCGTACGTACTGCCGTGTGCGTTGTCAGTAGGGTGAGGTAAGGTCCTTCCCACCGGGGTTGCAGGGGGGATTCTTTCCAGGTTTTGATGAGGACCCAGTCTCCCGGCTTTACCTGATGCAAAGTAATGTCGAGTGGGGGCCTTTGGGTTATTAGTCCTTTATCCCAAAGTGTTTGTTTATGTTTCATTAACTGTGTAATATATATGTTAATAGTAGCATCGGAAAAATTTGGGTGATCTTTAGGTAATCCCAGATCATAGGGCATTCCATATAACATTTCAAAAGGGGATACTCCAATATCTGTTCTAGGTTGTGTTCGGATGTTTAACAGAGCAAGAGGTAAACATTTAACCCATGAGAGTTTTGTTTCAATGACTAATTTAGCTAGATGTTTCTTTAATTCACCATTCATTCGTTCTACTCTCCCTGAGCTCTGCGGGTGCCATGGGGTATGTTGTTCCCACCTGATTCCTAATGCTTTTGCTAGGTTTTGTATGACCCGTGACGTAAAATGTGGTCCTTGGTCTGAGTCTATAGCCTCAGTTACCCCATACCTAGGGATTATGTGTTCTAATAAAACTTTTATCACAGCCTGGGCTGTGGCTCTGGCAGTTGGAAATGCCTCTACATAATGTGTCAAATGGTCTACAATAACAAGCACATATTTATACCTCCCTGATTTTGGAAATTCAGTAAAATCAATTTGGACTCTGGAAAATGGCCTGAGTGCGCAGGGTCTCCCTCCTTGTGGCAGCTTTCGCTGGGCAACTCGGTTTACCTTCAGGCATGTCGGACACCCCTGTGTTATTTGCTTTGCTAAATCATGCAGCCCTATACACATATATTTCGTGGCGAAGTGATCTACTAAAGCTTGACTACCCCAGTGAGTTTTTTGATGTATGTGTGTTAGCACTCGGGAGGCCATCGATTTTGGTAGTAGTTCCCTCCCGTCGGGTAGCCGCCATTTCCCCTCATTGTCTTTTGTTATTCCCATCCCCTGTATTTTCTGTTTTTCTTTTGGTGTAAAAATAAGTTGTTCAGTTTCTTCTTCTTTTTGTACGGTGGAGCTTAAAATGTTGTAACACTCCCCATGATGGTAACAGTAATTTATTCCCGGGGTATCACAGGCGCACTGTATTGCCTCCTCTCCCCAGTTTTTCCAGCAAGCATAGCAAGGGAATTCCTTTAAATTGTTTCCACATGAATGGCATTTTTTTCTAGATGCCCATGGGTCATCTACAGCTCTTAGATGCAAAGCCAGCAGGGCAGCTCTCTTTGCCTCTTGGTCAGCCGAATTATTCCCTCTTGTTTTATAATCTATTCCCCTTTGGTGACCTCTAATATGTACTACCGCAATTCTTTTGGGTTGTCTTATTGCAGCTAGTACCTCCTGGATTAATTCTTGATGTATTAAATCCTTCCCCTGTGAATTTCTCAATCCCCTTTCTTCCCAAATTTTCCCAAATGTGTGTACAATCCCATACCCATATTTAGAGTCTGTGTAAATAGTCCCCTCCCTTCCCCGCAGTCTTTTTAGGGCTTGTAAGATTGCATATAACTCACAGGCTTGAGCTGACCAAGAGCTATTCAAGGGCCCCGATTCTATTACTTTTAATGATTTTCCATCCACAAGAGCATACCCTGATTTCCTTTTCCCATCTACTACTTTAGATGATCCGTCTACAAAGATCCTTTCTCCTTCTTCTAATTCTTCTTCCTCTAAATCTGGTCTAATTTTCGTCTGCTCTTCAATAGTGTTTAAGCAATCATGTGCAAGCTCGGTATGCTCAGGTTTCCCATATAAGAACTGTGCGGGGTTTTGAAGAGAGGTGGTTTCTAAAGTTAAATTGGGGGCTTCTAGCAGAATTCCTTCATACTTTAGGAGTCGGGAATCAGAAATCCACTTTTCTGCTTTCTGTTGAAGAACAGTTCTGATGTTATGTGGTGTGAATACTTTTAAATTGCCATTAAATGTTATTTTTCGGGCCTCCTCTACCAGAAGGGCACATCCCACTATTGCCTGTAAGCAAGTGGGCCATCCTTGGCTTACTGGATCTAATAATTTTGATAAGTATCCTATAGGTTTCTTTTTCCCTGCCCAATCTTGTGTTAGTACCCCATAAACCGTGCCATTTTCAATATTTATAAACAAGTAAAAAGGTCTTTTTAAATCTGGGAGGCTTAGTACAGGGGCATTGGCTAAGTCCTCTTTAATTCGACATAGCTCCTCTTGATCTTGATTACTCCACTTTACTAGCCCATCTGTGGATAATTTGGCATACAGAAATTTTACTTTGCTACTATAATTCTCAATCCACTGCCTACAATAACCTAAAAGTCCCAATATCTGTCTAATCTGTTTCTTGTTTTTAGGCGGTGGGAGAGACAGTATTCCTTTTACCCGTTCAGGATCTATTCTTTTTTCTCCTTTCCTAATGTAATGACCAAGGTATCTTACTTCTTCCTCTACGAATTGGAGCTTTGATTTGGATACTTTTAGCCCTTTTAACCCCAAGAAATTTAAAAGCTTAATACTCTCAGTTCGGACAGCTTCTTCCTTTTCGCCGGCTACCAGTAAGTCGTCCACATACTGAATTAAAGTGGTGCCCGGCGTTGGCTGATATTCCTGTAGTAATTGATCTAGTGCCTGCCCAAATAAATTGGGACTTTCCGTGTAGCCCTGAGGAAGGACGGCCCACCTAAGTTGTTGTTTTCGATTTGTATCTGGGTCTTCCCACTCAAATGCAAAGTAATCACGGCATGACTCATCTAAAGGACAGGCCCAGAAAGCATCTTTTAAATCAACTACACTATACCACAAATTCTCCGGGCCCAATTTGCTCAATAAGGTGTAGGGATTGGCTACCACAGGAAACCGAGGGATTGTCCTTTTATTTATTTCCCTCAAATCGTGCACTAATCGATATGTTCCATTTGGTTTCTTCACAGCTAAAATAGGGGTATTAAAGGGTGACATGCATGGTTCTAATAACCCTTGGGCTATTAGTCTCTCTACTTCCGGCTTTAATCCTCTTCTACTCTCCAGTGATAGGGGATATTGTTTCAATTTTATCGGGATTTCAGGATTTTTAATATTTACTGTGAAGGGGGGTATTTTTAGTTGCCCCATGCTTTCGGGGGTATACCAAACTTCAGGGTTTATCATTTGTTCATCCTCTACTGTAAGGGGGCAAAGTCTAATTTGGATTTCATTGTCTCTTACTTCTAAATTTATGCCCAACTCTGTGATTAAATCTCGCCCTAAAAGATTATACTCTGCTTCTGGCACTATTAAGAAATCCCCCACCCCTACTTTTGTGTCTGTTTCTACCATAATTCCTTTGGCTATTCCTACTTTAAATGGCTCCCCCTTAGCTCCAATTACAGATGCAGTGCCTTTTGATAACTTACACCCAGAGGGAAGTCTTTGCATAGTAGACCTTTCTGCTCCCGAGTCCACTAAAAATTCCAACTCCTCGGATAGGGGACCCACTTTCAATTTTATCAAGGGCTCTCGATGTTTATGTGTCCCCAGAAGGTAGAGCCCCTGACCCCTCTAGTCCTCCTCGAACATTTTTTCATCTTTCATCCTTTTTCTACATACCCTTTTCAGGTGTCCCTTTTTTCCACAGTAAAAACAGCTCCGTTGTTCCCCCTTATTTTCACCTACTCGATCCATCCCGTCTCCCAGGGTCATCTTCTGAGGAGGACGCCTGTCCCTCTGGTCTAATTCCCTGCTTTCACGTACTGCTGCCACCATCATTCTTACTTGCTTTTTATGAGTCTCATCTTCTCTCCTGACGTATATTTTCTGCGCCTCCCGGAGTAACTCATCCAGCCCCCGATCTTGCCAGTTTTCCATTTTTTCTAACTTTCTCCTAATATCCTCCCAGGATTTAGCTACAAACTGAGTTTTCAATAAGGTCTGTCCCAGGAGGGTGTCTGGATCTATGCCAGAGTACAACTGCAAGTTTTTCCTTAATCTTTCTAACCATTCTGTGGGAGTCTCTTCTTTCTTTTGTCTTTCATTAAATGCTTTATTGATGTTTTGGCCTCTCGGGACCGCTTCTCTAATCCCTTGTATTACAATGGTACGCAGGTCCTGCATGTGTACCCTATGCTGGTCATTCTGATGGTCCCATTGGGGTCTTTGTAAGGGCCATTTGATATCTGCTAGGGGTCCTTGGGCATGCTGAGCATCCCAAATGCGCATTCCTGCGCGTCTGATCATATTTTTCTCTTCTGCAGTGAAGAGTATGTTTAGTATGGATTGTAGTTCATCCCAGGTGTATATATTGGGTCCCAAGAATTGGTCTACTTTTTCGGCAACCCCCAGGGGGTCCTCCAGTATGCTCCCCATTTCCTTTTTGAAGTCTCTGACGTCCCCGGAGTTAAGAGGAATGGAGACAAACCCCATTTGGGGATTAGGTCCCCCCATGGGCATTTCCCGCAAGGGAAACAAACTATTCTGCTGTTGCTGCCTCGCCCTCCCCCTTGTCACAGGTCCCTGGACTTGATCTCCTTGGTTCTGATCTACCTGATCTACTTCATGTCCAGGCAGGGGTGGTGCTGCTGGTGGTGGTGGTACATATGGTGGGGGTCCCGTGAGGAGATCTTCCTCCCGCTTGTGCTTTTGTGTTAGTTTCTCTGAGCTCGCTTCGGTGAGTTTAAATATACGAGCCTCAGTTTGTCCTGGGCGAGTTACCCAGACAGCTGCATAGTCGCTTTCTTCTTGGTTGTGGGGTGTTTTGGAATTAACCCAAATATTCAATTTTTGTTGTAACCAATCTTCATTTGAACCGAGTTTAGGCCACCAGATTGCGGGGCCTATTCTCTGCCCTCCCCAAACTTTTACACAATAATGTATCATTTTGGCTTTATCTTTATCCCTCGTATTGGGATAATAGTCCCACATTTCTAGCATGTATCCTAGTGGAGAGTCCCTAGATACCGTGGGGCGTTTCATGGGTGAAGGGGGCTTGCTCTTCCCCTGTCCCATCTTCCGGGGTGCCTTCAAACACACGGGGGTTCACTCGCTTCCTCTGGTTCGTGGCCCACGTCCTCGCGGACTATAGGAACCGCACTACTATAGAGTCCGCACTCGCTTGGGAAATCCGGCTGCCGGTTCCCCTCTCACTCACACACAGTCCCCACGCGTTGCACTCCGGGTATCCCAACCCCGCCCGAACGGGACCTTTTGCGCAATAGGCAAATACTCACGCGTCCTGCGTCTTCGTCCGGACTTTTGTGCACAAAATTTTTATGGAGTTGAACCGGTTCTTCCTGCCCTTATGCTCCGAATTTCGGATCGTCAGGTAGGAGAGGGTAGGAGATAGAGAGAGTCAGGGCCACCTTACGGTGGGGCGCGCCTCCCCGAAACTTCAAACCCCACCAATTTCCCATCCGAGTCACTGCACCAAATTGTTATAAGTGAAAAGACCGAGCCAATAGGTCTATAAGTTCAATTATATAATTTATTGATTACGAGCAAGCAAAGCAAAAAGGGCAATTCAGCGCTGGGCGACAGGGGATCTCCGTCCCGCCGGCTGCCGCGCCATCTGAGCTTTTCGGAGTTCTTTTATGCTGGTTGGCTTCCGTGATCGAGGTACTCTGCGCATGCTCGGCTTGTTGGCTTCCGAGATCGAGGTACTCTGCGCATGCTCGGCTTCTTGTTGGCTTCCGTGATCGAGGTACTCTGCGCATGCTCGGCTTCTTGTTGTTTTATTACTCAGCAAATTCGTTACAAGTTTCTATTCCTGTAAAATACTGCTAATATAAACAAGGATTATATATGTCAATTTCCAGCTGGGTTCCCGCAAGATAGTGTTGGCGCCAGCAAAGATTAGGCAACATTAATTATACGATAAAGTTATTTACACTTAGGGAGCTTATCAGCTTGTTTCCTGTAGGACAAGTTCCAGCTTATCTCCTGTAAGATAGTGCTGGCACCAGCAAAGGTTTATTTATACTTAGGGATTTTTTTTGTCCTGTTTAATGAACAAATGCTTCATTGATTACATCGGGACCAAGTGCGCATGCGCCGAGTACATCCGGGCACTGCGGCGGCCATTTTGGTAGTTCGGGACCAAGTGCGCATGCGCCGAGTACATCCGGGCACTGCGGCGGCAATTTTCGTAGTTCGGGACCAATTGCGCATGCGCCGAGTACATCCGGGTACTGCGGCGGCCATTTTGGTAGTTCGGGACCAATTGCGCATGCGCCGAGTACATCCGGGTACTGCGGCGGCCATTTTGGTAGTTCAGGGACCAACTGCGCATGCGCGGAGTACATCCGGGTCTTGCGGCGGCCATTTTGGTAGTTCGGGATTGCGCATGCGCGGAGTACATCCGGACACTGCGGCGGCCATTTTGGTAGTTCGGGACCAAGTGTGCATGCGCCGAGTACATCCGGGCACTGCGGCGGCCATTTTGGTAGTTCGGGACCAAGTGCGCATGCGCCGAGTACATCCGGGCACTGCGGCGGCCATTTTGGTAGTTCGGGACCAAGTGCGCATGCGCGGAGTACATCCGGGTACTGCAGGCGGCCATTTTGGTAGTTCGGACAAGTGCGCATGCGCCGAGTACATCCGGGCACTGCGGCGGCCATTTTGGTAGTTCAGGGCTTCTGACATGCGCGGATAAATCCGGGTCCTGCGGCGGCCATTTTGTAATTCAGGGGTCTACTGAGCATGCGCGGAGTACATCGTGGTCCTGCGGCGGCCATTTTGGTAGTTCGGGACCAAGTGCGCATGCGCCGAGTACATCCGGGCACTGCGGCGGCCATTTTGGTAGTTCGGGACCAAGTGCGCAATCGCCGAGTACATCCGGGTACTGCGGCGGCCATTTTGGTAGTTCGGGACCAAGTGCGCATGCGCCGAGTACATCCGGGCACTGCGGCGGCCATTTTGGTAGTTCGGTGACAAGTGCGCATGCGCCGAGTACATCCGGGTACTGCGGCGGCCATTTTGGTAGTTCGGGACCAAGTGCGCATGCGCCGAGTACATCCGGGCACTGCGGCGGCGATTTTAATAGTTCGTGGCCAAGTGCGTCTGATGCGCCGAGTACATCCGGGTACGCGGCGGCCATTTTGGCGTCTAGAAATCGTGCTGCGCATGCGCCGAGTACATCCGGCACTGCCCGGCAGCTATATTTGGAGTCCGGAGGCGTAGTAGCATGTGCGGAGTTAACATCCGGTGCACATGCGGCGGCCATTTTGGTAGTTCGGGACCCAATTGCGCCATGTGCGGAGTACAATCCGGCACTTGCGGCGGCCATTTGGTAAGTTCGGGACCATTGCGCATGCGTGGAGTACATCCGGGCACTGCGCGGCCATTTTGGTAGTTCGGGACCAAGTGCGCATGCGCCGAGTACTCCGGGCACGCAGGCGGCCATTTTGTGTTCGGGACAGTGCGCAATGCGGCCGAGTCATCCGGGCACTGCGGGGCCATTTTGGTAGTTCAGGACCAATTGTGCATGCGCCGAGTACATCCGAGCACTGCGGCGGCTATTTTGGTAGTTCGGGTCCAATTGCGCATGCGCCGAGTACGTCCGGGTACTGCGCCGGCCATTTTTTGAGTCCAGAGATCTAATGAGCATGCGCCAAGTACATCCGGGTCATGCGGCGGCCATTTTGGTAGTTCTGTACCTAGTGCGCATGCGCCGAGTGCATCCGGGCACTGCGGCGGCCATTTTGGTAGTTCGGACGTAGTGCGCATGCGCCGAGTACATCCGGCTACTGCGGCGGCCATTTTGGTAGTTTGGGACCAATTGCGCATGCGCTGAGTACATCCGGGTACTGCGGCGGCCATTTTGGTAGTTCAGGGCTTACTGAGCATGCGCGGAGTACATCCGGGTACTGCGGCGGCCATTTTGGTAGTTCAGGACCACGTGCGCATGCGCCGAGTTCATCCGGGCACTGCGGCGGCCATTTTGGTAGTTCAGGTTCTACTGCGCATGCGCCGAGTACATCATGGTACTGCGGCGGCCATTTTGGCGTCTAGAAATCTGCTGCGCATGCGCCGAGTAAATCCGGGTACTGTGGCAGCCATATTGGAGTCCGGAGGTGTAGTACGCATGTGCGGAGTACATCCAGGCACTGGGGCGGCCATTTTGGTAGTTCGGGACCAAGTGCGCATGAGCGGAGTGCATCCAGGTACTGCGGCTGCCATCTTGGTAGTTCGGGATCCAGTG
>JAVTVJ010002676.1:0-13381 GCA_034509425.1 Eopsaltria australis
TGGGCCTCAAGGGGGATGGATTTTTGGATAAAAACACCCAGTTGGGTGGAAAAGCCAAGATTCAACATCAATGGGACAAATTTCGGGATAAAAACGCTCCCTTTGGACCAAACCCCAAGATTTTGGTCAATGGGGAAGAATTTTGGGGTAAAACTGCCTAATTGTATGGAAAAGTCAATGTTGGACCTCAATGGGGATGAATTTGGGGTAAAAAGGCCTAGTTGGGTGGAAAAGCCAATGTTGGGTGGAAAAGTCAAGGTTCAACATCAGTGGGACAAATTTTGAGATAAAAACGCCCCTGTTGGATCAAAACCCACGACTTTGGTCAATGGGGATGAATTTTGGAATAAAAATGCTCCAATTGGGTAGAAAAGTCAACGTTGGGCATCAATGAGGATATATTTGGGATAAAAATGCCCCAATTGGGTGGAAAAGCCAAAGTGTTGGGTGGAAAAGTCAATGTTCAACATCAATACAAATTTGAGATAAAACGCTCTGCTGGACCAAACCCAAGATTTTGGTCAATGGGGATGAATTCTTCTTGGGATAAAAATGCCCCAGTTGTGTGGAAAAGCCAATGTTGGGTGAAGAAGTCAAGATCTGAAACATCAAAGGACAAAAATTTGAGATAAAAATCGCTCGCTGGACCAAAACCCAACATTTTGGCCAATGGGGATGAGTTTTGGGATAAAAACGCTCCAATTGGCCGGAAATTTCAACATGGGGTGGAAAAGCCAATATTGGACCTCAATGGGGACAATTTTCGGGATAAAAATTCCCCCGTTGGACAAAAACCCAAATTTTGGTCAATGGGGATGAATTTTGGGATGAAAACGCTCCAATTGGATGAAAAAGTCAACGCTGGATGGAAAAGTCAAGGTTGGATCTCAACAGGGATGAGTTTTGGGATAAAAACGATCCAATTGGAATGAAAAGTCAATGTTGGGTGAAAAAGCCAATATTGGACTTCCATGGGGACAAATTTTAGGATAAAACCGCCCCAATTGGGTAGAAAAGTCAACGTAGGACATCAACGAGGATGGATTTGGAATAAAAATGCCCAGTTGGGTGGAAAAGACAACACTGGGCCTCAAGGGGGATGGATTTTTGGATAAAAACACCCAGTTGGGTGGAAAAGTCAAGATTCAACATCAATGGGACAAATTTCGGGATAAAAACGCTCCCTTTGGACCAAACCCCAAGATTTTGGTCAATGGGGAAAAATTTTGGGGTAAAAACTCCCTAATTGTATGGAAAAGTCAATGTTGGACCTCAATGGGGATGAATTTGGGGTAAAAAGGCCCAGTTGGGTGGAAAAGCCAATGTTGGGTGGAAAAGTCAAGGTTCAACATCAATGGGACAAATTTTGAGATAAAAACGCCCCCGTTGGACCAAACCCCAAGATTTTGGTCAATGGGGATGAATTTTGAGATAAAAAAGCTCCATTTGGGTGAAAAAGTCAACGTTGGATGAAAAAGTCAAGGTTGGATCTCAACAGGGATGAGTTTTGGGATAAAAACACTCCAATTGGACGGAAAAGTCAACTTTGGGTGGAAAAGCCAATATTGGACTTCAATGGGGATGAATTTGGGGTAAAAAGGCCCAGTTGGGTGGAAAAGCCAATGTTGGGTGGAAAAGTCAAGGTTCAACATCAATGGGATAAATTTTGGGATAAAAACGCCCCCGTTGGATCAAAACCCACGACTTTGGTCAATGGGGATGAATTTTGAGATAAAAATGCTCCAATTCGGTAGAAAAGTCAAAGTTGGGCATCAATGAGGATGGATTTGTGATAAAAATGCCCCAATTGGGTGGAAAAGCCAGTGCTGGGTGGAAAAGTCAATGTTCAACATCAATGGGACAAATTTTGAGATAAAAACGCCCCCGTTGGACCAAACCCCAAGATTTTGGTCAATGGGGATGAATTTTGGGATAAAAACGCTCCAATTGGATGGAAAAGTCAACGTTGCGTGGAAAACTCAATATTGGACCTCAATGGGGACAAATTTTAAGATAAAAAGGCCCCCATCCTACCAAAACCCAAGATTTTGGTCAATGCGGGTGAATTTTGGGATAAAAACGCCCCAATTGGACGGAAAAGTCAACGTTGGATGGAAAAGTCAAGGTTGGAACTCAACAGGGACGAGTTTTGGGATAAAAGCGCTCCAATTGGACGGAAAATCCAACATATGGTGGAAAAGCCAATATTGGACCTCAATGGGGACAAATTTTGGGTTAAAAACGCCCCCGTTGGACCAAACCCCAACATTTTGGTCAATGGGGATGAATTTTGGGATAAAACCACCCCAATTGGACGGAAAAGTCAATGTTGGGAGAAAAAGTCAATGTTCAACGTCAATGGGTCAAATTTTGGGATAAAAACGCCCTCGTTGGGCCAAAACCGAACATTCTGGTCAATGGGGATGAATTTTTGGGATAAAAATGCTCCAATTGGACGGAAAAGTCAACATTGTGTGGAAAACTCAATATTGGAGTTCAATGGGGAAAATTTTGGGATAAAAATGCCCCCGTTGGACCAAACCCCAAGACTTTGGTCAATGGGGAAGAATTTTGGGTTAAAAATGCTCCAATTGGGTAGAAAAGTCAAGGTTGGAAATCAACAAGGATGAATTTTGAATAAAAAGGCCCAGTTGGGTGGGAAAGCGAAGGTTGGGTGGAAAAGTCATAGTTCAATGTCAATGGGACAAATTTTGGGATAAAACTCCCCGTTGACCAAACGGGAAGAGTAAATGTCAATGGGATGAATTTTGGGATAAAAACGTCCCAATTGGGTGAAAAAGTCAACGCTGGATGGAAAAGTCAAGGTTGGATCTCAACAGGGATGAGTTTTGGGATTAAAACGCTCCAATTGGACGGAAAAGTCAACTTTGGGTGGAAAAGCCAATATTGGACTTCCATGGGGACAAATTTAAGGAAAAAAACGCCCCAATTGGGTAGAAAAGTCCACGTCGGACATCAACGAGGATGGATTTGGAATAAAAATGCCCAGTTGGGTGGAAAAGCCAACGCTGGGCCTCAAGGGGGATGGATTTTTGGATAAAAACACCCAGTTGGGTGGAAAAGTCAAGATTCAACATCAATGGGACAAATTTCGGGATAAAAACGCTCCCTTTGGACCAAACCCCAAGATTTTGGTCAATGGGGAAGAATTTTGGGGTAAAAACTGCCTAATTGTATGGAAAAGTCAATGTTGGACCTCAATGGGGATGAATTTGGGGTAAAAAGGCCCAGTTGGGTGGAAAAGCCAATGTCTGGGTGGAAAAGTCAAGGTTCAACATCAATGGGACAAATTTTGGGATAAAAACGCCCCCGTTGGATCAAAACCCACGACTTTGGTCAATGGGGATGAATTTTGGGATAAAAATGCTCCAATTGGGTAGAAAAGTCAAAGTTGGGCATCAATGAGGATGGATTTGTGATAAAAATGCCCCAATTGGGTGGAAAAGTCAGTGTTGGGTGGAAAGGTCAATGTTCAACATCAATGGGACAAATTTTGAGATAAAAACGCCCCCGTTGGACCAAACCCCAAGATTTTGGTCAATGGGGATGAATTTTTGGGATAAAAATGCCCCAGTTGTGTGGAAAAGCCAATGTTGGGTGAAGAAGTCAAGATTCAACATCAATGGGACAAAATTTGAGATAAAAACGCCCCCGTTGGACCAAAACCCAACATTTTGGCCAATGGGGATGAATTTTGGGATAAAAATGCTCCAATATGGTAGAAAAGTCAACGTTGGGCGGAAAACACAATATTGGACCTCAATGGGGACAAATTTCGGGATAAAAATTCCCCCGTTGGACCAAAACCCAAATTTTGGTCAATGGGGATGAATTTTGGGATGAAAACGCTCCAATTGGATGAAAAAGTAAACGCTGGATGGAAAAGTCAAGGTTGGATCTCAACAGGGATGAGTTTTGGGATAAAAACGATCCAATTGGAATGAAAAGTCAATGTTGGGTGAAAAAGCCAATATTGGACTTCCATGGGGACAAATTTTAGGATAAAACCGCCCCAATTGGGTAGAAAAGTCAACGTAGGACATCAACGAGGATGGATTTGGAATAAAAATGCCCAGTTGGGTGGAAAAGACAACACTGGGCCTCAAGGGGGATGGATTTTTGGATAAAAACACCCAGTTGGGTGGAAAAGTCAAGATTCAACATCAATGGGACAAATTTCGGGATAAAAACGCTCCCTTTGGACCAAACCCCAAGATTTTGGTCAATGGGGAAGAATTTTGGGGTAAAAACTCCCTAATTGTATGGAAAAGTCAATGTTGGACCTCAATGGGGATGAATTTGGGGTAAAAAGGCCCAGTTGGGTGGAAAAGCCAATGTTGGGTGGAAAAGTCAAGGTTCAACATCAATGGGACAAATTTTGAGATAAAAACGCCCCCGTTGGACCAAACCCAAGATTTTGGTCAATGGGGATGAATTTTGGGATAAAAACGCTCCATTTTGGTGAAAAAGTCAACGTTGGATGGAAAAGTCAAGGTTGGATCTCAACAGGGATGAGTTTTGGGATAAAAACGCTCCAATTGGACGGAAAAGTCAACGTTGGGTGGAAAAGCCAATATTGGACTTCAATGGGGACAAATTTTAGGATAAAAACGCCCCAATTGGGTAGAAAAGTCAACGTCGGACATCAACGAGGATGGATTTGGAATAAAAATGCCCAGTTGGGTGGAAAAGCCAACGCTGGGCCTCAAGGGGGATGGATTTTTGGATAAAAACACCCAGTTGGGTGGAAAAGTCAAGATTCAACATCAATGGGACAAATTTCGGGATAAAAACGCTCCCTTTGGACCAAACCCCAAGATTTTGGTCAATGGGGAAGAATTTTGGGGTAAAAACTCCCTAATTGTATGGAAAAGTCAATGTTGGACCTCAATGGGGATGAATTTGGGGTAAAAAGGCCCAGTTGGGTGGAAAAGCCAATGTTGGGTGGAAAAGTCAAGGTTCAACATCAATGGGACAAATTTTGGGATAAAAACGCCCCCGTTGGATCAAAACCCACGACTTTGGTCAATGGGATGAATTTTGGGATAAAAACGCTCCAATTGGGTAGAAAAGACAACGTTAAGTTTATGAGGATGGATTTGTGATAAAAATGCCCCAATTGGGTGGAAAAGTCAGTGTTGGGTGGAAAGGTCAATGTTCAACATCAATGGGACAAATTTTGAGATAAAAACGCCCCCGTTGGACCAAACCCCAAGATTTTGGTCAATGGGGATGAATTTAGGGATAAAACCGCTCCAATTGGATGGAAAAGTCAACGTTGGATGGAAAACTCAATATTGGACCTCAATGGGGACAAATTTTAGGATAAAAAGGCCCCCATCCTACCAAAACCCAAGATTTTGGTCAATGGGGGTGAATTTTGGGATAAGAATGCCCCAATTGGACGGAAAAGTCAACGTTGAGGGAAAAGTCGAGTTGGAACTCAACAGGGATGAGTTTTGGGATAAAAGCGCTCCAATTGGACGGAAAATTCAACATTGGGTGGAAAAGCCAATATTGGACCTCAATGGGGACAAATTTCGGGATAAAAACGCCCCCGTTGGACCAAACCCCAAGATTTTGGTCAATGGGGATGAATTTTGAGATAAAAACGCTCCATTTGGGTGGAAAAGTCAACGTTGGATGGAAAAGTCAGGGTTGGATCTCAACAGGGATGAGTTTTGGGATAAAAACGCTCCAATAGATGGAAAATTCAACATTGGGTGGAAAAGCCAATATTGGACCGCAATGGTGACAAATTTCAGGATAAAAACGCCCCCGTTGGTCCAAAACCGAACATTCTGGTCAATGGGGATGAATTTTTGGGATAAAAATGCTCCAATTGGACGGAAAAGTCAACATTGGGTGGAAAACTCAATATTGGACTTCAATGGGGAAAAATTTGGGGATAAAAATGCCCCCGTTGGACCAAACCCCAAGACTTTGGTCAATGGGGAAGAATTTTGGGTTAAAAATGCTCCAATTGGGTAGAAAAGTCAAGGTTGGAAATCAACAAGGATGAATTTTGGGTAAAAAGGCCCAGTTGGGTGGGAAAGCCAATGTTGGGTGGAAAAGTCAGTGTTCAATGTCAATGGGAAAAATTTCAGGATAAAAACTCCCCCGTTGGACCAAACCAGAAGAGTATGTCAATGGGGATGAATTTTTGGGATAAAAACGTCCCAATTGGGTGAAAAAGTCAACGTTGGATGGAAAAGTCAAGGTTGGAACTTGAAAGGGATGAGTTTTGGGATAAAAACGCTCCAATTGGACGGAAAAGTCAACTTTGGGTGGAAAAGCCAATATTGGACTTCCATGGGGACAAATTTTAGGATAAAAACGCCCCAATTGGGTAGAAAAGTCAACGTCGGACATCAACGAGGATGGATTTGGAATAAAAATTCCCAGTTGGGTGGAAAAGCCAACGCTGGGCCTCAAGGGGGATGGATTTTTTGGATAAAAACACCCAGTTGGGTGGAAAAGTCAAGATTCAACATCAATGGGACAAATTTCGGGATAAAAACGCTCCCTTTGGACCAAACCCCAAGATTTTTGTCAATGGGGAAGAATTTTGGGGTAAAAACTCCCTAATTGTATGGAAAAGTCAATGTTGGACCTCAATGGGGATGAATTTGGGGTAAAAGGCCCAGTTGGGTGGAAAAGCCAATGTTGGGTGGAAAAGTCAAGGTTCAACATCAATGGGACAAATTTTGGGATAAAAACGCCCCCGTTGGATCAAACCCAAAGACTTTGGTCAATGGGGATGAATTTTGGGATAAAAACGCTCCATTTGGGTAGAAAAGTCAAAGTTGGGCATCAATGAGGATGGATTTGTGATAAAAATGCCCCAATTGGGCGGAAAAGTCAGTGTTGGGTGGAAAGGTCAATGTTCAACATCATGGGAGCAAATTTGAGATAAAAACGCCCCCGTTGGATCCAAACCCCCAAGAATTTTGGTCAATGGGGAGAATTTTTGGGATAAAAATGCCCCAGTTGTGTGGAAAAGCAATGTTTGGGTGAAGAATCAAGATTCAACATCAATGGCGACAGATTTGAGATAAAAACGGCCCAGCGTTGGACGCAAACCCAACATTTGGCCAATGGGGATGAATTTTGGGAATAAAAATGCTCCCAATATGGTAGAAAAAGTCAACGTGGGCGGCAAAAACACAATATTTGGACTCAATGGGGACAAAAATTTTTGGGATAAAAAATTCCCCCGTTGACAAAACCCAATTTTGGTCAATGGGGATGAATTTTTGGGATAAAAACGTCCCAATTGGGTGAAAAAGTCAACATTGGATGGAAAAGTCAATGTTGGAACTCGACAGGGATGAGTTTTGGGATAAAAACGCTCCAATTGGACGGAAAAGTCAATGTTGGGTGAAAAAGCCAATATTGGACTTCCATGGGGACAAATTTTAGGATAAAAACACCCCAACTGGGTAGAAAAGTCAACGTAGGACATCAACGAGGATGGATTTGGAATAAAAATGCCCAGTTGGGTGGAAAAGCCAACGCTGGGCCTCAAGGGGGATGGATTTTTGGATTAAAAAACCCAGTTGAGTGGAAAAGTCAAGATTCAACATCAATGGGACAAATTTTGGGATAAAAACGCTCCCTTTGGACCAAACCCCAAGATTTTGGTCAATGGGGAAGAATTTTGGGGTAAAAACTCCCTAATTGTATGGAAAAGTCAATGTTGGACCTCAATGGGGATGATTTGGGGGTAAAAAGGCCCAGTTGGGTGGAAAAGCCAATGTTGGGTGGAAAAGTCAAGGTTCAACATCAATGGGACAAATTTTGGGATAAAAACGCCCCGTTGGATCAAAACCCACGACTTTGGTCAATGGGGATGAATTTTTCGGATAAAAACGCTGCATTTGGGTAGAAAATTAAACGTCAGGCTTCAATGAGGATGGATTTGTGATAAAATGCCCCAATTGGGTGGAAAAGCCAGTGTTGGGTGAAAGTCAATTTTTCAAACATCAATGGGACAAATTTTGAGATAAAAAACGCACCCCTTGGACCAGAACCCCCAAGATTTTGTCATATGGGATGAATTTTTGGGATAAAAATGCCCCAGTTGTGTGGAAAAGTCAATGTTGGGTGAAGAAGTCAAGATTCAACATCAATGGGACAAAATTTGAGATAAAAACGCCCCCGTTGGACCAAAACCCAACATTTTGGCCAATGGGGATGAATTTTGGGATAAAAATGCTCCAATTGGATGGAAAAGTCAACGTTGGGCGGAAAACACAATATTGGACCTCAATGGGGACAAATTTCGGGATAAAAATTCCCCCGTTGGACCAAACCCCAAGATTTTGGTCAATGGGGATGAATTTTGGGATAAAAACGCTCCATTTGGGTGAAAAAGTAAACGTTGGATGTAAAAGTCAAAGTTGGAACTCAGCAGGGATGAGTTTTGCGATAAAAGCGCTCCAATTGGACGGAAAATTCAACATTGGGTGGAAAAGCCAATATTGGACTTCCATGGGGACAAATTTCGGGATAAAAACGCCCCCGTTGGACCAAACCCTAACATTTTGGTCAATGGGGATGAATTTTGGGATAAAACCACCCCAATTGGACGGAAAAGTCAATGTTGGGAGAAAAAGTCAATGTTCAACATCGATGGGTCAAATTTTTGGATAAAAACGCCCTCGTTGGTCCAAAACCCAACATTCTGGTCAATGGGGATGAATTTTTGGGATAAAAATGCTCCAATTGGACAGGACAAAGTCAATTGGTGGAAAACTCAATATTGGACTTCCATGGGGACAAATTTTGGGACAAAAACGCCCCCGTTGGATCAAAACCCACGACTTTGGTCAATGGGAATGAATTTGGGGATAAAAATGCTCCAATTGGGTAGAAAAGTCAACGTCGGGCATCAATGAGGATGGATTTGGAATAAAAATGTCCCAATTGGGTGGAAAAGTCAGTGTTGGGTGGAAAGTCAATGTTCAACATCAATGGGACAAATTTTGGGGATAAAAACGCCCCCGTTGGACCAAACCCCAAGATTTTGGTCAATGGGGATGAATTTTGAGATAAAATCGCTCCATTTGGGTGAAAAAGTCAACGTTGGATGGAAAAGTCAAGGTTGGATCTCAACAGGGATGAGTTTTGGGATAAAAACGCTCCAATTGGACGGAAAAGTCAACTTTGGGTGGAAAAGCCCATATTGGACTTCCATGGGGACAAATTTTAGGATAAAAACGCCCCAATTGGGTAGAAAAGTCAACGTCGGACATCAACGAGGATGGATTTGTAATAAAAATGCCCAGTTGGGTGGAAAAGCCAACGCTGGGCCTCAAGGGGGATGGATTTTTGGATAAAAACACCCAGTTGGGTGGAAAAGTCAAGATTCAACATCAATGGGACAAATTTCGGGATAAAAACGATCCCTTTGGACCAAACCCCAAGATTTTGGTCAATGGGGAAGAATTTTGGGTAAAAACTCCCTAATTGTATGGAAAAGTCAATGTTGGACCTCAATGGGGATGAATTGGGGGTAAAAAGGCCCAGTTGGGTGGAAAAGCCAATGTTGGGTGGAAAAGTCAAGGTCCAACATTAATGGGACAAATTTTGGGATAAAAACGCCCCCGTGGAATCAAAACCCACAACTTTGGCCAATGGGGATGAATTTGGGGATAAAAATGCTCCAATTGGGTAGAAAAGTCAACGTTAAGTTTATGAGGATGGATTTGTGATAAAAATGCCCCAATTGGGTGGAAAAAGTCAGTGTGGCAGAAAAGGTCAATGTTCAAACATCAATGGGACAAAATTTTGAGATAAAAACGCCCCCGTTGGACCAAACCCCAAGATTTTGGTCAATGGGATGAGTTTTGGGATAAAAACGCTCCAATTGGATGGAAAAGTCAACGTTGGGTGGAAAACTCAATATTGGACCTTAATGGGGACAAATTTTAGGATAAAAACGCCCCCATCCTACCAAAATCCAAGATTTTGGTCAATGGGGGTGAATTTTGGGATGAAAACGCCCCAATTGGGTGAAAAAGTCAACGTTGGATGGAAAAGTCAAGGTTGGAACTCAACAGGGATGAGTTTTGGGATAAAAGCGCTCCAATTGGACGGAAAATTCAACATTGGGTGGACAAGCCAATATTGGACCTCAATGGGGACAAATTTCGGGATAAAAACGCCCCCGTTGGACCAAACCCCAAGATTTTGGTCAATGGGGATGAATTTTGAGATAAAAACGCTCCATTTGGGTGGAAAAGTCAACGTTGGATGGAAAAGTCAGGGTTGGATCTCAACAGGGATGAGTTTTGGGATAAAAACGCTCCAATTGGATGGAAAAGTCAACGTTGAGTGGGAAACTCAATATTGGACCTCAATGGGGACAAATTTTAGGACAAAAACGCCCCCATCCTACCAAAACCCAAGATTTTGGTCAATGGGGGTGAATTTTGGGATGAAAACGCCCCCATTGGGAGAAAAAGTCAACGTTGGATGGAAAAGTCAAGGTTGGAACTCAACAGGGATGAGTTTTGGGATAAAAGCGCTCCAATTGGATGGAAAATTCAACATTGGGTGGAAAAGCCAATATTGGACCGCAATGGGGACAATTTTCAGGATAAAAACGCCCCCGTTGGACCAAACCCTAACATTTTGGTCAATGGGGATGAATTTTGGGATAAAACCACCCCAATTGGACGGAAAAGTCAATGTTGGGAGAAAAAGTCAATGTTTAACGTCAATGGGTCAAATTTTGGGATAAAAACGCCCTCGTTGGTCCAAAACCGAACATTCTGGTCAATGGGGATGAATTTTTGGGATAAAAATGCTCCAATTGGACGGAAGAGTCAACATTTTGTGGAAAACTCAATATTGGACTTCAATGGGGAAAAATTCTGGGATAAAAATGCCCCTGTTGGACCAAACCCCAAGACTTTGGTCAATGGGGAAGTAATTTGGGGTAAAAATGCTCCAATTGGGTAGAAAAGTCAAGTTTGGAACTCAACAAGAATGACTTTTGGGTAAAAAGGCCCAGTTGGGTGGGAAAGCCAATGTTGGGTGGAAAAGTCAATATTCAATGTCAATGGGAAAAATTTCGGGATAAAAACTCCCCCGTTGGACCAAACCGGAAGAGTATGTCAATGGGGATGAATTTTTGGGATAAAAACGTCCCAATTGGGTGAAAAAGTCAACGTTGGATGGAAAAGTCAAGGTTGGAACTCGACAGGGATGAGTTTTGGGATAAAAACGCTCCAATTGGACGGAAAAGTCAACTTTGGGTGGAAAAGCCAATATTGGACTTCCATGGGGACAAATTTTAGGATAAAAACGCCCCAATTGGGTAGAAAAGTCAACGTCGGACATCAACGAGGATGGATTTGGAATAAAAATGCCCAGTTGGGTGGAAAAGCCAACGCTGGGCCTCAAGGGGGATGATTTTTTGGATAAAAACACCCAGTTGGGTGGAAAAGTCAAGATTCAACATCAATGGGACAAATTTTGGGATAAAAACGCTCCCTTTGGACCAAACCCCAAGATTTTGGTCAATGGGGAAGAATTTTGGGGTAAAAACTGCCTAATTGTATGGAAAAGTCAATGTTGGACCTCAATGGGGATGAATTTGGGGTAAAAAGGCCCAGTTGGGTGGAAAAGCCAATGTTGGGTGGAAAAGTCAAGGTTCAACATCAATGGGACAAATTTTGGGATAAAAACGCCCCCGTTGGATCAAAACCCACGACTTTGGTCAATGGGGATGAATTTTGGGATAAAAATGCTCCAATTGGGTAGAAAAGACAACGTTAAGTTTATGAGGATGGATTTGTGATAAAAATGCCCCAATTGGGTGGAAAAGTCAGTGTTGGGTGGAAAGGTCAATGTTCAACATCAATGGGACAAATTTTGAGATAAAAACGCCCCCGTTGGACCAAACCCCAAGATTTTGGTCAATGGGGATGAATTTAGGGATAAAACCGCTCCAATTGGATGGAAAAGTCAACGTTGGGTGGAAAACTCAATATTGGACCTCAATGGGGACAAATTTTAGGATAAAAAGGCCCCCATCCTACCAAAACCCAAGATTTTGGTCAATGGGGGTGAATTTTGGGATAAAATGCCCCAATTGGACGGAAAAGTCAACGTTGGATGGAAAAGTCAAGGTTGGAACTCAACAGGGATGAGTTTTGGGATAAAAGCGCTCCAATTGGACGGAAAATTCAACATTGGGTGGAAAAGCCAATATTGGACCTCAATGGGGACAAATTTCGGGATAAAAACGCCCCCGTTGGACCAAACCCCAAGATTTTGGTCAATGGGGATGAATTTTGAGATAAAAACGCTCCATTTGGGTGGAAAAGTCAACGTTGGATGGAAAAGTCAGGGTTGGATCTCAACAGGGATGAGTTTTGGGATAAAAACGCTCCAATAGATGGAAAAGTCAACATTGGGTGGAAAACTCAATATTGGACCTCAATGGGGACAAATTTTAGGATAAAAAGGCCCCCATCCTACCAAAACCCAAGATTTTGGTCAATGCGGGTGAATTTTGGGATGAAAACGCCCCAATTGGGTGAAAAAGTCAACGTTGGATGGAAAAGTCAAGGTTGGATCTCAACAGGGATGAGTTTGGGATAAAAACGCTCCAATTGGACGGAAAAGTCAACTTTGGGTGGAAAAGCCAATATTGGACTTCCATGGGGACAAATTTTAGGATAAAAACGCCCTGTTGGAACCAAACCGAAGATTTGTCATGGGGATGAATTTTGAGATTAAAAACGCTCCATTGGGTGAAAAAGTCAACGTTGGATGGAAAAGTCAAGGTTGGAACTCAAAAGGGATGAGTTTTGGGATAAAAACGATCCAATTGGATGGAAAAGTCAATGTTGGGTGAAAAAGTCAATGTTGCACCTCAACGGGGACAAATTTTGGATAAAAACGCCCCCGTTGGACCAAACCCCAACATTTTGGTCAATGGGGAAGAATTTTTGGGATAAAAACGCTCCAGTTGGGTGAAAAAGTCAACTCTGGATGGAAAAGTCAAGGTTGGATCTCAACAGGGATGAGTTTTTGGGATAAAAAGCGCTCCAATTGGACGGGAAATCCAACATTGGGTGGAAAAGCCAAATATGGGACCTCAATGGGACAAATTTCCAGGATAAAAACGCCCGTTGGACAAACCCTAAACATTTTGGTCAATGGGGATGATTTGGGGGTAAAAAGGCCCAGTTGGGTGGAAAAGCCAATGTTGGGTGGAAAAGTCAAGGTTCAACATCAATGGGACAAATTTTGGGATAAAAACGCCCCCGTTGGATCAAAACCCACGACTTTGGTCAATGGGGATGAATTTTGGAATAAAAATGCTCCAATTGGGTAGAAAAGT
>JAVTVJ010002677.1:0-20847 GCA_034509425.1 Eopsaltria australis
GGGCCACGCGGCCGTCACACAGCCCAGGACGGTAAAGTCGCCCTCCCGGCAGCGGGAGGGGCGACACCGCGCCTACGACACCGCGCCTACGACGGGAAGCGACTTGGAAAGGAGACCACCCTGCCCGAGCACCGGACACCACCGTGACGCAGAGCCCCGGTAGAGCCGGCCCGCCGAGGGCCCTCTCCGACGCGACCCGAAAAGCCTCATCGATCAGCCGAGAAAAGAAAGCCCACAGGGCCCTCGCGGCCACGGTCCTGAGACAACGGCAGCCCGGCACGCGCCGGGCAGGCAACGGGCAAAGGGAGCGCAGGGCTCCGCAAGCGTGCGAGGGGGAGCGGGACACGTCCCAGAGAGGCCCTCCCCGCGGCCTGGCGCCGCCGAGCCTCCCCGACGAGCCGCAAACTTTGCCATTTTCGGATGGCTCACAGCATAGCAGCAGCGCGGAGGGGTGCCGCCACCCACCCGCGGCCGCAGACAACGGGTTTTTGCTCTCAGCTAGACAACGGCAGGACGGGACCGACGGGGGCAGGGCAGGGGCCGCAGCAGGCCGCGGTTCACCCACCCCACCGCCCAGGGAGCCCGCCCGAGCGTGCGAGAAAGGTACGCCACCGGATCGTGCCACGGGGGCCCTCACCGGCTTTCGCCAGCCACGCGGCAGTCGGCTTCCCTCCGGAAAAGCCGGGGGACGGCGAACAACAAAAAGGCACATGGCGCGGCGCACGACCCGTGCTAGCCACGGGGGCCGCGGGCCCGAGGCCCGCGCCTCACAATCCCCACACCCCCCTTTTCCGAACAACGAACCTCGCCTGCCCTTTTCCCTTCGCTTTTCGGGGCCCGCGCGCCTTCGCGCCGCGCGCTTCTCAGTGCCGGGGCTTAGGGCCGCCAGGAGAAAAAAGAAAACAGAGGCCGAAGTTGCCAGGAAAGGGAAAAAAAAAAAGCGGACTCGTTCGTAAAACCCAGCCCCCCCACCGGCAGCCACGGCAGCCAGGGCACAACCAGACACCACGGGCAGCCCAGCCTAGTGGCTCGTTCGCGCCGCACGAAACACCAAGGGGAAGGGGCGAGGCGCCGCCGCCTCGCCCGCCGCCTTCCCGGGGGGGGACTCTCTGTCGGGTGCCGGTCCGCAGTGGGCAAGGCGGCCCGGCCACCACCGCCGGCCGGCCGCCGCCCCTGGAAAAATTCGCCCCGCCAAAGGCGGGGTTTTCCCCGGCTTAGGGCCGAGAGAAGGGGACAACTTCGAACAGCGGGAGGGTCGGGGCGCCGCCGCCCCACCCCAAGGCATCAACTTCGAACAGCGAGGAGGGTCGGGGCGCCGCCGCCCCACCCCCAAGGCATCAACTTCGAACAGCGGGGAGGGTCGGGGCGCCGCCGCCCCACCCCAAGGCATCAACTTCGAACAGCGGGGAGGGTCGGGGCGCCGCCGCCCCACCCCAAGGCATCAAAAGCCGGGCTCCCGTCACCGAGCCCCTCCAGCCCCACGGACAAGCCGAGGCAAGGCCGCACGCCCCGCAAGTCCCCCGCGGCACTTCCGACACGGGCACGCTGGCACAAGGACGGGAGCGGGGGAACGGGGCGCCGCCACCTCGGCCGACCGGGGACCCTCGTCCTCGGGGCTCTCAGGGAAGGCCCAGGGAAAGGCCTCGGCGGGCTCGGGGCACCGCACAGCCCCGGCCGGCGTCCGCCTTTCCCCGGGCTCGCATCGTCTTCCGCCTCCGGCTTTTACCCATCGGCTGCCTGGGCCCGACGGGATTTCCCAGGGACAGAGCCACGCGACTCGCCCCGCGGATTGGACATTCTCTGGGCGCTGCCGACCGCACGCGCGGCCGGCCGGTCTCCGCCGCGCTCACAGACACGGGTGTAGTCTGTGAGGACGCGGCCCCTCGTGCGCTCCCATAATACGGACAGACGAGTCCCAGGCCGCGGACGCCTCCAAGAGAAGCAGCCGAGGTCGACCGGGGCGGCGCGCCAGCGCTCGCCGCCTCCTACGATGACGCAACTGGAGGCAGACCAAAACAGCGACCCCTTGGTGAACTTCCAGGGCCGCTGAGGACAACAAGTCTACCCGGCCCGAGAGGAAATTTGACTAAGTCCCGCCTGAGCGGGGTAGACCTGTTCTCCCGGCCGAGGCCGGCCGCCAGGGCGCCGCGCCCGGCCCGGCCGGAGGCCGCCGCCGCTCGCCGCCGGCCCCGGAGCCGGGTAGACCGGGCCTCCCGCCGCCGGCCGGAGCGGGGTAGACCTGTTCTCGCCGGCCACGGCCCGCCCTGCCGGCGGCCGCCGCCGCTCGCCGCCGGGCCCGGAGCCGGGTAGACCTGGCCTCCCGCCGCCGGCCCGGAGCGGGGTAGACCTGTTCTCGCCGGCCAAGGCCCGCCCTGCCGGCGGCCGCCGCCGCTCGCCGCCGGCCCCGGAGCCGGGTACACCAGGCCTCCGCCGGGCCGGCCCGGAGCGGGGTAGACCTGTTCTCGCCGGCCACGGCCCGCCCTGCCGGCGGCCGCCGCCGCTCGCCGCCGGGCCCGGAGCCGGGTAGACCTGGCCTCCCGCCGCCGGCCCGGAGCGGGGTAGACCTGTTCTCGCCGGCCAAGGCCCGCCCTGCCGGCGGCCGCCGCCGCTCGCCGCCCTCCTGAGCCGGTAGATGCTGGCCTCCCCGCCGCGGCCCGGAGCGGGGTAGACACTGTTCTCCCGGCCGAGGGCCGGCCGCCAGGGCGCCGCGCCGGCCCGGCCGGAGGCCGCCGCCTGCCGCTCAGCCGCCGGCCCCCAGCAGCCGGGTAGACCTGGCCTCTCGGCGCGGCGGGCCCGGAGGCGGGGAAAGACCTGTTCTCGCGCCGGCCAAGGCCCGCCTGCGGCGGCGCGCCGCTCGCCGCCGGCCCCGGAGCCGGGTAGACCTGGCCTCGCCGCCGCCCGGCCCGGAGCGGGGTAGACCTGTTTCGCCGGCAAGGCCCGCCGCTGCGGGCCGCCGGCCGCTCGCCGCGCCCGGAGCCGGGTAGACCTGGCCTCTCATACCCCCGCCGCCGGCCCGGAGCGAGGTAGACCGGTTCGCGCCGGCCAAGGCCCGCCCTGCCGGCGGCCGCCGCCGCTCGCCGCCGGCCCCGGAGCCGGGTAGACCTGGCCTCCCGCCGCGGGCCCGGAGCGAGGTAGACCTGTTCTCCCGCGCAAAGGCCCGCCCTGCCGGCGGCCGCCGCCGCTCGCCGCCGGCCCCGGAGCCGGGTAGACCTGGCCTCCCGCCGCCGGCCCGGAGCGGGGTAGACCTGTTCTCGCCGGCCAAGGCCCGCCCTGCCGGCAGCCGCCGCCGCTCGCCGCCGGCCCCGGAGCCGGGTAGACCTGGCCTCCCGCCGCCGGCCCGGAGCGGGGTAGACCTGTTCTCGCCGGCCAAGGCCCGCCCTGCCGGCGGCCGCCGCCGCTCGCCGCCGGCCCCGGAGCCGGGTAGACCTGGCCTCCCGCCGCCGGCCCGGAGCGGGGTAGACCTGTTCTCGCCGGCCATGGCGCGCCCTGCCGGCGGCCGCCGCCGCTCGCCGCCGGCCCCGGAGCCGGGTAGACCTGGCCTCCCGCCGCCGGCCCGGAGCGGGGTAGACCTGTTCTCACCGGCCAAGGCCCGCCCTGCCGGCGGCCGCCGCCGCTCGCCGCCGGCCCCGGAGCCGGGTAGACCTGGCCTCCCGCCGCCGGCCCGGAGCGGGGTAGACCTGTTCTCGGGGGCCATGGCGCGCCCTGCCGGCGGCCGCCGCCGCTCGCCGCCGGCCCCGGAGCCGGGTAGACCTGGCCTCCCGCCGCCGGCCCGGAGCGGGGTAGACCTGTTCTCACCGGCCAAGGCCCGCCCTGCCGGCGGCCGCCGCCGCTCGCCGCCGGCCCCGGAGCCGGGTAGACCTGGCCTCCCGCCGCCGGAGCGGAGTAGACCTAGTTCTCGCGCCAAGGCCGCCCTGCCGGCGCCGCCGCCGCTCGCTCGCCGGCCCGAGCGGGTATACTGGCTCCCGCTTGCCGGCCCGAGCGGTAGACCTTTCTCGCCGGCCAAGGTCCCGCCTCCGGCGGCCGCCGCCGCTCGCCGCCGCCCCCGGAGCCGGGTAGACCTGGCCTCCCGCCGCCGGCCCGGAGCGGGGTAGACCTGTTCTCGCCGGCCACGGCCCGCCCTGCCGGCGGCCGCCGCCGCTCGCCGCCGGGCCCGGAGCCGGGTAGACCTGGCCTCCCGCCGCCGGCCCGGAGCGGGGTAGACCTGTTCTCGCCGGCCAAGGCCCGCCCTGCCGGCGGCCGCCGCCGCTCGCCGCCGGCCCCGGAGCCGGGTAGACCTGGCCTCCCGCCGCCCGCCCGGATCGAGGTAACCGTGTTCTCCCCAGGCCAAGGCCCGCGCCTGCGGCGCGCCGCCGTCCGCTCGCCGCGGCCCGGAGCCGGGTAGACCTGGCCACCCGCCGCCGGCCCGGAGCGGGGGAGACCGGGTCTCGCCGGCCAAGGCCCGCCCTGCCGGCGGCCGCCGCCGCTCGCCGCCGGCCCCGGAGCCGGGTAGACCTGGCCTCCCGCCGCCGGCCCGGAGCGGGGTAGACCTGTTCTCGCCGGCCAAGGCCCGCCCTGCCGGCGGCCGCCGCCGCTCGCCGCCGGCCCCGGAGCCGGGTAGACCTGGCCTCCCGCCGCCGGCCCGGAGCGGGGTAGACCTGTTCTCGCCGGCCAAGGCCCGCCCTGCCGGCGGCCGCCGCCGCTCGCCGCCGGCCCCGGAGCCGGGTACACAAGGCATCCTCCTGCCATCCCGGAGCCGTGGAAACCCAACAGCCTCTCTACGTCCCAGAGCTGGATGGCTGTTCCTCCCGATGCACCCGGTTTCAGTACCAATAGCTATTTTTGGAATTATTTTTCTTTTACTACAGCTATTTCTTTCCTTTTTTTTTTTTTTTTTTTTTTCACCTTCTTTATTCCTTTTTATGGAAGAACGGGTGTTTTATTTGCTCTGAGCAAGAAACTTTCCGCAGGAAAAGAAAAGCACCGAAAAATCTTGGTAAATCTGGTTTATTTTCCCTTTGTGCCCAGGCCACTGTCAGGCAAGCTCACGGGCAGTCTGTGCCCTGAGGCCGGCCTACCAACGCACTGACACGCCAAAACGAAGTCCCAACCTGCCCCCTCGAGGGACTGTACACAGCCACCCCACGAAGCAGAACCTCACGACGGGAGGGAGAGCACGTACACGCGATGGAACTCGGCACCGGCACGGCCTGCTCCGCCTGCCGGCGGGCGGGGTATGGGGCCAGGTGGCCGGCGCGGCTGGCAGCAGGCGGGTGGCACCTTCCGGGCCGGTCCTTTCAAGGACTATGCAGAGGTCTCTGGGCCCCGGCGGGGGACTGGGGAACCGTGGGGGCCTGGCGCCCTCACTCACACAGAGAGAGGGACAGTACACAGGGACACACACACCCCCATTCCACACGCTCACAAATGGACCCCACTCCCTGAGGCTAGCACACCTGGCCAGGGCGAACAGGTTTACGCCGAAGCTGGGGAGAACAAGTCAACCCTGGCGACCAGGGAGAACAGGTCTACCCAGGCCGCCAGGGAGTACAGGTCTACCCAGAAGCCAGGGAGAACAGGTCTACCCCGGCCGGCCAGGGGAGAGCAGGTCTACCACGGCCGCCAGGCCGACCGGGTCTACCCAGGCCGCCGGAGAGCGCAGGTCTACCCCGGCCGGCCAGGGAGAGCGGGTCTACCCCGGCGGCCGTCAAGGAGAGCAGGTCTACCCTGGGGGCCGTCAGGGAGAACGGGTCTACCCCGGCGGACAGGGGAGAACAGGTCTACCCCTGCCGGCCACGGAGAGCAGGTCTACCCCGGCCGGCCACGGAGAGCAGGTCTACCCCGGCGGCCGTCAGGGAGAGCTGGTCTTCCCCGACTGGCCACGGAGAGCAAGTCTACCCCGGCCGGCCACGGAGAGCAGGTCTACCTTGGCGGCAGGCAGGGAGAGTGCAGGTCTATCCCGGCGGCAGGCAGGGAGAGTGCAGGTCTACCCCGGCATCCATGGAGAGCAGGTCTACCCCGGCGGACAGGGGAGAACAGGTCTACCCCGGCCGGCCACGGAGAACAGGTCTACCCCGGCCGCCGTCAGGGAGAGCAGGTCTACCCCGGCCGGCCACGGACAGCAGGTCTACCCCGGCCGGCCAGAGAGAAACAGGTCTACCCCGGCCGGCCAGGGGAGAGACAGGTCTACCCCGGCGCGCCGTCAAGAGAGAGCAGTCTACCCGGCGGCCAGGAGAGCAGGTACTTACCCCGCCGGCCACGGGACAGCAGACTACCCCGGCCGGCCCACGAGTTGCAGGTCTACCCCGGCCGGCCATGGAGAGCAGGTCTACCCCGGCCGGCACGGAGAGCAGGTCTACCCCGGCCGGCCACGGAGTGCAGGTCTACCCCGGCCGGGCCAGGGAGAGCAAGGTTCTACCCCCGGCGGCCGTCAAGGAGAGCAGGGTCTTACCCCGCCCGCCACGGAGAGGCAGGTCTACCCGTCCGCCACGGCAGCAGGTCTACCCCGGGCCGGCCACGACAGCAGGTCTACCCCGGCGCGAGGGGAGAGCAGTCTACCCCGGCGCCAGGGGAGAACAGGTCTACCCCGGCGGCCAGGGGAGATCAGGTCTACCCCGGTGGCCGGCAGGGAGAGTGCAGGTCTACCCCGGCGGCCGGCAGGGAGAGTGCAGGTCTTCCCCGGTGGCCGGCAGGGAGAGTGCAGGTCTACCCCGGCGGCCGGCAGGGAGAGTGCAGGTCTCCCCGGCCGGCCATGGAGAGCAGGTCTACCCCTGCCAGCCACAAAGAGCAGGTCTACCCGGCGGCCGTCAGGGAGAGCAGGTCTACCCCAGCCGGCCACGGAGAGCAGGTCTACCCCGGCAGGCCACGAAGAGCAGGTCTACCCCGGCCGGCCAGGGGAGAGCAGGACTACCCCGGCGGCCGTCAAGGAGAGCAGGTCTACCCCGGCCGGCCACGGAGAGCAGGTCTACCCCGGCCGGCCACGGACAGCAGACTACCCCGGCCGGCCATGGAGAGCAGGTCTACCCCGGCCAGCCATAGCGAGCAGGTCTTCCCCGGCCGGCCACGGAGAGCAGGTCTACCCCGGCCGGCCACGGAGTGCAGGTCTACCCCGGCCGGCCATTGAGAACAGGTCTACCCCTTAGGCCGTCTAGGAGAGCAGGTCTACCCCTGCAGCCGTGGAGAGCAGGTCTACCCCGGCCGGCCACGGAGTGCAGGTCTACCCCGGCGGCCACGGAGAGCAGGTCTACCCCGGCCGGCCACGGAGTGCAGATCTATCTCGGCGGCGAGGGGAGAGCCGGTCTACCCCGGCGGGCTGGGGAGAACAGGTCTACCCGGGCCGGCCAGGGGAGAACAGGTCTACCCCGGCGGCCGGCAGGGAGACTGCAAGTCTACCGTAGCGGTCGGCAGGGAGAGTTCAGGTCTATCCCGGCGGCGGCAGGGAGAGTGCAGGTCTACCCCGGCGGCCGGCAGGGAGAGTGCAGGTCTTCCCCGGCGGCCGAGGGGAGAGCAGGTGTACCCCGGCAGCCGTCAGGGAGAACAGGTCTACCCCGGCCGGACAGGGCAGAGCAGGTCTACCCCGGTGGCCGTCAGGGAGAGCAGGTCTACCCCTGCAGCCGTGGAGAGCAGGTCTACCCCGGCCGGCCACGGAGTGCAGGTCTACCCCGGTGGCGAGGGGAGAGCAGGTCTACCCCGGCGGACAGGGGTGAACAGGTCTACCCCGGCTGGCCAGGGGAGAGCAGGTCTACCCCGGCGGCCGGCAGGGACAGTGAAGGTCTACCCCGGCTGCCAGCAGGGAGAGTGCAGGTCTACCCCGGCATCCACGGAGAGCAGGTCTACCCCAGCGGACAGGGGAGAACAGGTCTACCCCGGCCGGACACGGAGAGCAGGTCTACCCCTGCCGGCCACAAAGTGCAGGTCTACCCCGGCCGGCCACGGAGAGCAGGTCTACCCCGGCTTCCGTCAGGCAGAGCAGGTCCTCCCTGGCCGGCCACGGAGAGCAGGTCTACCCCGGCGGACAGGGAAGAACAGGTCTACCCCAGCCGGCCACGGAGAGCCGGTCTCCCCGGCGGCCGTCAGGGAGAGTAGGTCTACCGCGGCCGGCCACGGAGAGCAGGTCTACCCTGGCCGGCCACAGAGAGCACGTCTACCCCGGACGGCCACGGACAGAACGTCTACCCCTGCCGGCCACGGAGTGCACGTCTACCCCGGCCGGCCATGTAGAGCAGGTCTACCCCGGCCGGCCACGAAGTGCAGGTCTACCCTGGCGGCGAGGGGAGAACAGGCCTACCCTGGCGGCCAGGGGAGAACAGGTCCACCCCGGCCGGCCAGGGGAGAGCAGGTCTACCCAGGCGGCCGGAAGAGAGAGGGAAGGTCTACCCCGGCGGCCGGCAGGGAGAGTGCAGGTCTATCCCGGCGGTCGGCAGGGAGCGTGCAGGTCTACCCCGGCGGCCGGCAGGGAGAGTGCAGGTCAACCCCGGCGGCTGAGGGGAGAACAGGTCTACCCCGGCGGCCAGGGGAAAAAAGGTCTACCCCGGCCGGCCAGGGGAGAGCCGGTCTACCCCGGACGGCCATGGAGAGCAGGTCTACCCCAGCGGACATGGGAGAACAGGTCGACCCCCGCCGGCCATGGAGAGCAGGTCTACCCAGGTGGCTGTCAGGGAGAGCAGGTCGCGGGCGGCCATGGAGGCGCTGAGTCTACCCCGGCCGGACAGGGGAGGGGAACAAGGTCTACGGCGGCCATGGAGCAGGTCTGTACCAGGCCCGTCAGGAGAGCAGGTCTCTACCCGGCGGCCCGCGAACAGGTCTACCCGGCCGGCCGCAGGTGCAGGTCTACACGGCCCGGCCAAGGGGAAACAGGTCTACCCGGCCCGGCCACGGAGAGCAGGTCTACCCGGCCCGTCAGGAGAAGTGCAGGTCTACCCGGCGGGGAAGCAGGTCTACCGGCGGCCGTGGGGAAATTTGGGTCTACAGCAGCGGCAGGGAAGGTACAGGTCCATCCCGGCATCCTTGGAAACAGGTCTACCAGGCGGACAGGGGAAAGAGGTCACAGCGGCCGCGGAAACAAGTCTACCCGGCGACCCGCGGAAAGCAGGTCTACCAGTCAACCATGGAAGCAGAACACCTACCAGCCACGGACTGCAGGTCTACCCGTCCGGCTACGAGGTGCCAGGTCTACCGGCCATGGAGCAGGTCTACCGGCCCGGCCGCCATGAGCAGGTCTTCCATGACCCGCCTGGAGAAACAGGTCTACGGCGGCCAGGTACAGGTCTACCCAACCGGCCATGGAAACAGGTCTATCCCGGCGGCCGTCAAGGAGAGCAGGTCTACCCTGGCCGGCCACGGAGAGCAGGTCTACCCCGGCCGGCCACAGAGTGAAGGTCTACCCTGGCTGGCCATGGAGAGCAGGTCTACCCCGGCCGGCCATAGCGAGCAGGTCTTCCCCGGCCGGCCATGGAGAGCAGGTCTACCCCGGCCATCCACGGAGTGCAGGTCTACCCCGGCCGGCCACGGAGAGCAGGTCTACCCCGGCGGCCGTCAGGGAGAGCAAATCTACCACCGCCGGCCAGGGAGAGAAGGTCTACCCCTGTTGTCCATGGAGAGCAGGTCTACCCCGATCGGCCACAGACTTCAGATCTACCCCGGCGGCGAGGGGAGAGAAGGTCTACCCTGGCGGCCAGGGGAAAACAGGTCTACCCTGGCCAGCCACGGAAAGCTAGTCTACCCCGGCCGGCCACGGAGAGCAGGTCTACGGCGGCCGGCCATGGAGAGCAGGTCTACCCCAGCCGGCCACGGAGTGCAGGTCTACCCCGGCGGCGAGGGGAGAGGAGGTCTACCCCGGTGGCCTGGGGAGAACAGGTCTACCCCGCCCGGCCAGGGGAGAACAGGTCTACCCAGGCCGGCCACGGAATGCAGGTCTACCCCGGCCGACCATGGAGAGCAGGTCTACCCCGGAGGCCGTCAAGGAGAGTAGGTCTACCTCGGCAGCCATGGAGAGCAGGTCTACCCTGGCCGGCCATGGAGAGCAGGTCCACCCCGGAGGACGTCAGGGAGAGCAGGTCTACCCCTGCAGCCATGGAGAGCAGGTCTACCCCGGCCGGCCACGGAGAGCAGGTCTACCCCGGCTACCGTCAGGGAGAGCAAATCTACCACCGCTGGCCAGGGAGAGAAGGTCTACCCCGGTTGGCCATGGAGAGCAGGTCTACCCCGATCGGCCACAGACTTCAGATCTACCCCGGTGGCGAGGGGAGAGAAGGTCTACCCTGGCGGCCAGGGGAAAACAGGTCTACCCTGGCCGGCCACGGAGAGCAGGTCTACCCCGGCCGGCCACAGAGTGAAGGTCTACCCTGGCTGGCCATGGAGAGCAGGTCTACCCCGGCCGGCCATAGCGAGCCGGTCTTCCCCGGCCGGCCACGGAGAACAGGTCTACCCCGGCCGGCCAGAGAGAGCAGGTCTACCCCGGCGGCCGTCAGGGAGAGCAGGTCTACCCTGGCCGGCCATGGAGAACAGGTCTACCCCGGCCGGCCACGGAGAGGAGGTCTACCCCTCCTGGCCACAGAGTGCAGGTCTACCCCGGCCGGCCACGGAGTGCAGGTCCTGCCCGGCCGTGCGGAGAGCAGGTCTACGGCGGCCGGCCATGGAGAGCAGGTCTACCCCAGCCGGCCACGGAGTGCAGGTCTACCCCGGCGGCGAGGGGAGAGGAGGTCTACCCCGGTGGCCTGGGGAGAACAGGTCTACCCCGCCCGGCCAGGGGAGAACAGGTCTACCCAGGCCGGCCACGGAATGCAGGTCTACCCCGGCCGACCATGGAGAGCAGGTCTACCCCGGAGGCCGTCAAGGAGAGTAGGTCTACCTCGGCAGCCATGGAGAGCAGGTCTACCCTGGCCGGCCATGGAGAGCAGGTCCACCCCGGAGGACGTCAGGGAGAGCAGGTCTACCCCTGCAGCCATGGAGAGCAGGTCTACCCCGGCCGGCCACGGAGAGCAGGTCTACCCCGGCTCCCGTCAGGGAGAGCAAATCTACCACCGCTGGCCAGGGAGAGAAGGTCTACCCCGGTTGGCCATGGAGAGCAGGTCTACCCGATCGACCCACAGACTTCAGATCTACCCGGTGGCGGCGGGGAGAGAAGGTCGGTCTACCCCTGGCGGCCAGAGGGAAAACAGATCTACCCTGGCGACCACGGAGAGCAGGTCCCCGGCCGGCCACAGGTGAAGAGGTCTGCACCCTGGCTGGCCATGGAGCAAGGTCTACCCGGCCGGCCATAGCGGGCGGTCTTCCCGGCCTGAAAACAAGGTCTACGGCGGCCAGAGAGCAGGTCTACGGCCGTCCGGGGAAACAGGTCTACCCTGGCGGCCATTGGGCTGGGTCTACGGCCCGGCCACGGAGAGGAGGTCTACCCCTCCTGGCCACAGAGTGCAGGTCTACCCCGGCCGGCCACGGAGTGCAGGTCTACCCCGGGCGGCCATGGAGG
The DNA here is from genome assembly GCA_034509425.1 of Eopsaltria australis. Classification (NCBI taxonomy): domain Eukaryota; kingdom Metazoa; phylum Chordata; class Aves; order Passeriformes; family Petroicidae; genus Eopsaltria; species Eopsaltria australis. The sequence goes on from JAVTVJ010002677.1 coordinate 11,444, forward strand.
GAAGGTCTACCCCGGCCGGCCATAGCGAGCAAGTATTCCCCGGCCGGCCACGGAGTGCAGGTCTACCCCGGCCGGCCACGGAGAGCAGGTCTACCCCGGACGGCCACATACAGAAGGTCTAACCCTGCCGGCCACGGAGTGCAGGTCTACCCCGGCAGCCATGGAGAGCAGGTCTACCCCGGCCAGCCACAGACTGCAGGTCTACCACGGCGGCGAGGGGAGAGCAGGTCTACCCTGGCGGCCAGGGGAGATCAGGTCTACTCCGGCCGGCCAGGGGAGAGCAGGTCTACCCCGGCGGCCGGCAGGGAGAGTGCAGGTCTAACCCGGCGGCCGGATGAGAGAGTGCAGGTCTACCCCGGCCGGCCATGGAGAGCAGGTGTACCCCGGCGGCCAGGGGAGAGCAGGCCTACCCCGGCGGCTGTCCGGGAGAGCAGGTCTACCCTGTCCGGCCAGAGAGAGCAGGTCAAGCCCTGCCGGCCACGGAGAGCAGGTCTACTCCGGCCGGGCACGGACAGCAGGTCTACCCCGGCCGGCCATGGAGTGCAGGTCTACCCCAGCCGGCCATGGGCTGAGTCTACCCGGCGGCCGTCAGAACAGGTCTACCCCGGCCCGACCCGCGAGGCAGGTCTACCCGGAGGCCATCATCAAGAGCAGGTCTACCCGGCGGCCATGGAAACGGTCTATCCCGGCGGCCCACGGGTGCAGGTCTACCCAGTCCAGAGAGCAGGTCTACCCCGGCGGCCAGGGGAGAACAGGTCTACCCCGGCCGGCCAGGGGAGAGCAGGTCTACCCGGCGGCCCGCAGGGAGAGTGCAGGTCTACCCCGGCCGGCCATAAAGAGCAGGTCTACCCCGGCGGACAGGGGAGAACAGGTCTACCCCGGCCGGCCATGGAGAGCAGGTCTACCCCGGCGGCCGTCAGGGAGAGCAGGTCTATCCTGGCCGGCCATGGAGAGCAGGTCTACCCCGATGGACAGGGGAGAACAGGTCTACCCCGTCCGGCCATGGAGAGCAGGTCTACCCCGGCGGCCGTAAGGGAGAGCAGGTCTACCCCGGATGGCCACGGAGAGCAGGTCTACCCCGGCCGGCCACGTAGTGCAGGTCTACCCCGGCCGGCCACGGAAAGCAGGTCTACCCCGGCTGACCACGGAGAGCAGTTCTACCCCGGCCGGCCATAAAGAGCAGGTCTACCCCGGCGGACAGGGGAGAACAGGTCTACCCCGGCCGGCCATGGAGAGCAGGTCTACCCCGGCGGCCGGCAGGGAGAGTGCAGGTCTACCCCGGCATCCATGGAGAGCAGGTCTACCCCGGCGGAAAGGGGAGAACATGTCTACTGCGTCCGGCCATGGAGAGCAGGTCTTCCCCGGCGGCCGTCAGGGAGAGTGCAGGTCTACTCCAGCCGGCCACGGAGAGCAGGTCTACCCCGGCCGGCCACGGACTGCAGGTCTACCCCGTCCGGCCATGGAGAGCAGGTGTACCCCTGCCGGCCACAAAGCGCAGGTCTACCCCGGCCGGCCACGGAGAGCAGGTCTACCCCGGCGGCCGTCAGGGAGAGCAGGTCTTCCCCTACCGGCCATATAGAGCAGGTCTACCCCGGCCGGCCACGCAGAGCTGGTCCACCCCGGCCGGCCACGGACAGCAGGTCTACCCCTGCCGGCCACGGCGTGCAGGTCTACCCCGGCCGGCCACGGAGAGCACGTCTACCCCGGCGGCCGTCAGGGACAGCAGGTCTACCCCAGCCGGCCACGGACAGCAGGTCTACCCCGGCCAGCCACGGAGTGCAGGTCTACCCCGGCCGGCCATGGAGAGCAGGTCTACCCCGGCCGGCCGGGGGAGAGAAGGTCTAACCTGGCTGACGGCAGGGAGAGTGCAGGTCTACCCCGGCGGCCGGCAGGGAGAGTGCAGGTCTACCCCGGCATCCATGGAGAGCGGGTCTACCCCGGCGGACAGGGGAGAACAGGGCTACCCAGGCGGGCCACGGAGAGGAGGTCTACTGTTTGGAAATGGCCATTTCTGGTTTCACAGACATAAGGTATAAGTGAGCAATCCAGACTCCATAGATAAGTGTTAGGCCTCTGCTCAAGGCTGTTCTCAAAACAATTGTGGAAAGGGAGACATGAGAGCTGTAAACAAAGTGCAGGTGTCTAGAGATTAGCTTGGCAGAAGAAACTGTTGATGTTATTGCCTTCTGAGACCAGTCTGTGTTTTAATTAGATTAGAGAAAAATCCCGTGTGAAACTTCTGTAAGTGAATAATATTTTGAGCACGTAAGTTAGTATAAGTATGTGCACTGTCTGACAATAAACGAGCTTGATTTATGAACCACATTGGCTCGTCGTCTTGCTCCTCTCGCCGACAAATGGTGACCCCGACGTACGGGACGGAGACGCGCGGGACCTGACCGGCGGGATCGGGAAAGCACCGGTAGCAGCGACCGGGGAGCGAAGATCTATACCCTGTGCGCGGCGAAGGGGGGATCCGATCGCTTGGACCTCGGAGAGGGGTCCGCCGCCCGAGAACGGCTACACTCGGAAAGGCTGCGGGGCGATCGCGATCGGCGCATAGACGCGGCGCGGAAAGACGCAGACGGGCCAGCGCGGAGGGACGCGGAACCCACAGCGATCAGCCATGAGAGGTTAACCAGCTGGACGGAAATGGATTCGCAGGTAGCCGTAGACTTATTAACACGCTTTTTAGAAAAGCGGGGAGTTAGCAAAGACACCTTAAAGCAGGTGACAGGATTAGTTACGCTAGGTGTAGGAAAGGGTTGCTTCAGGTACCCTAATACAATCTTTGACCTGCCTGAATGGCGGAAATATGGGGATCAGTTGTTTGAGGGAATTCTAGACAGCAACAAAGCATGCGCGAAACTTGGGAAGCCCTGGAGGGAGGTAACGACCTGTTTGCAGAGGTACCAGACTGAGACAAAAGTTGCTGCCGTAGCCATGGAAAAGTTAGAAGGGGTCGCTGAAGGGAGCGGGGGGACCCCGGGAGGGGAGCACCCTATCCCGGGAATGCTCGGCATTGGGAACGAAACACCTAGCTTGCTGGCCGTAGGGAAGTGTGTGGTTCTGGGGGTGCAAGGGTCGCCGCCCGATCGCGGCGCGGCCCCGGAGGCGGGCGCTCCTTCCGCGGAGCTAGCGGCCGCCGCGGCGCGCACGGAGCTAGCGGCCGCCGCGGCGTCCGCGCCGCCGCAGCCGGGGGAGGGGTGTCTGCCCCTTCCTTGTGCGCCGTCTGAACCACCACAGGGGGACGATCAGCCGGCTTTGCCCCCCACCCCGGGCGATTTTATGCCTTTTCGCATGGGGCCAGAAAGCGGTGTCCCTTCTCGGCGGGAGCAGCCGCCCGCACGCCAGCAGCCGCTTGCGCCCCCCCCCTTGCTGGGTGGAGGCGGAGGCGGAGGCTCTGCTCCGTTTCGCGTTGGGAACGGGAGACGTAGAATTAGCTGGGCGAAAGTGGAGCAAAAAGCTTTGGAGGAGGGCGATGTGAAACTAGCTCAGGATGCTAGAACTTTGAGCCGAGCAGAACTGGCATTTCCAGTGCTGTTTGAGGCCCTGCAGGATGGCAGGCAGCAAGCGACTCACACGGCAATCGATTGGAAGTTACTCACGCAGTTACGTACCACAGCGAGTCAGTCCGGGCTGCACGGGGAGCCCACCAAAATGATGTTAAATTATATTTTGGGAAGCGTTATACTGTGCCCCGAGGACATCAAGGGAATTGTTAGGATGATCATGACCCAGTCGCAGCAACTGCTCTGGCAAGCTCACTGGCAGCAGCTTTGTAACGAGGTTGCTAATCAACCTCGGCAAGAGGGTGACCCCCTGCGGGGAGTCATTCCTGAACAACTTATGGGTCATGCACAGTGGTCCACCATCATAGCGCAGCTGCAGTTAGGGGCTGACATTCTGCTAGAATCTATGCGAACAGCAAGGGAAGCTATAGACAGTGTACGTACTGCCCCCCCCCACGCCCTCCTATATGGCCATTAAGCAGGGCAAGGAGGAATCATTTGCTGCCTTTGTGGACAAGGTCTCCGAAGCTATTACAGCTTCTGGTGTGCCTCAATGGATGCAGGCGGCACTGTTACGCCAGTGTGTTCTCGAAAACAGCACTCAGCAAACAAAAAACATTTTAGTTACACTGCCTGCAGATGCCTCCATTGAAGTCATGTTGGAAAGGATGAGCCGAGTGCCGGTGGGGATGCATGCATTTCTAGCTGAGATGGTCACGGCCATGGGTGACAAAATAGGGGAAAAGATAGCCCAGGCTCACACGCATGCTTTTGCTGCGCTCCAGCCACTTCGACCCCTTGGTAAGGTGGGGGGTGGGTCAGGAGTGCTCAAGTGTTATAGATGTGGAGAGGAAGGGCATGTTAGACGACAGTGTTCTCGTCCAGTCTGGTGTAACCACTGCAGGAAAGGTTCCCACTCCACACTCGCCTGCAAACGCTCGGGAAACGGGAAGAAGAGCGCGCATGGCCGCCGCGCCCAGACAACAGTAGCGGCCCCGGCACTCACTGCGCCACCGCCGACAACAGCGCCCTCGTCTGCCGTCGTTCCAGTTTACAACCCGTCCATCCAGCCAACGCCGTTCGGCCAGCAACCAGCCTTGCCCCCGCCACAAGAGGAAGCCTCGGATTGGACCTGGGAACAGCAATAGGCATCACCATCACGGACCTCCGCCCTGTGAAAATCCCCTCGGGTGTGCGTGGCCCTGTGATTGTGGACAGCCAGCCCGTGGGTGCGCTTTTAGTCGGCCGCTCTTCTGCAAGCATCAAAGGACTGTTTGTCTTACCTGGTATCATTGATGCTGACTTCACTGGTGAAATTTGTATTATGGTACAGACTCTGTTTCCTCCTTTGTACATACCCAAGGGCTCCAGGATTGCTCAACTCGTGCCCATTCCGCAAATGGTTGCTACAATGCAGAGACATTCTGGACTTGCCAATCGGGGGCCCCGTGGATTTGGTTCTACCGGGGGCCTGGCAATGCTGACTGTTCCAATGACTGAACGACCAGTTGTTGACACTACCTGGTCACACAAAGGTCAGACACTGACCCTGCCTGCGCTTCTTGACACGGGAGCGGACATTACTATCATGTCAACATCATGTTGGCCCGTGAACTGGCCATGTCACCACACCCTGAATGGAGTTGAAGGTGTGGGTGGTGCTGCTTCTGTTCAGCGCAGCTCCAATTTGGTTCAGGTGGTCGTCGACGGACGACGAGCCTCCATTCATGTCACCATCATGCCACTGCCCAGAGGAGTGAACGCTTTGGTTGGCCGGGATGTCCTGGACCAGCTGGGCCTTGTCCTCACGAACCAGGCTTTTTGACTGCGGTCACTGCAAAATGGACTTTCCCGATCCGTCTCGCTTGGATCACCGATAAGCCTGTCTGGATCGAGCAGTGGCCGCTGAAAAAGGAAAGTCTGGACCAGGCACGTCACTTGGTGCATGAACAGTTGCAACAGGGACATTTAAAGCATTCTACTAGTCCCTGGAACACACCCATTTTTGTCATCAAGAAGAAATCTGGGAAATATCGCTTGTTACATGACTTGAGAGCTGTTAATGCTCAGATGCAGGCCATGGGTGCTCTTCAACCTGGCCTCCCTAACCCCGCAATGCTTCCTGAGGGTTGGCACATGCTCATCATTGATCTCAAGGACTGCTTCTTCACTATTAAGCTGCACCCCGTTGACACTGCAAGATTTGCATTTACGCTGCCCACGCTTAATAAGGAAGCCCCTTTTGAGAGATTTGAATGGACCGTTTTGCCCCAGGGAATGCGGAATTCCCCCACCCTTTGCCAGTTGTTTGTCGCCAATGCGCTTCAGCCCATTCGTGCCGCTTGGGCAGACACAATGGTGTATCACTACATGGACGATATTTTGTTCGCCCAAGCTCATTCCTTTACGGAGGACCAGTTTCGTTTTTTGGAGCAGCAGTTGCACAGCCAGGGCCTTGTTATTGCCCCTGACAAAATTCAACGTGGCCCGGCCTGGAAGTACCTCGGCTGGCACATCACTGAAGGACAGGTGCGACCACAAAAGCTTCAACTCTCAGTACACATCCGGACCCTGCATGATGCACAGCGCCTTCTTGGTGACCTTCAGTGGCTGCGCCCGGTGATTGGTATCTCCAACGACGATCTGGACGTCCTTCGGCCGCTGCTGAAAGGCTCCGACCCTGCACGGGCGGTGTCCGTCACCCCTGCTCAGCGACAGACAATCCAAAAAATCAGCACGCAGGTGGCCGAGCGTTGGGTCGATCGACGTGACCCGGACGTCCCAGTGGACCTCACCATCCTGAATGGCAGCGCACAACTTGTTGGTGCACTTACTCAGTGCAAAAAGAAAAAGGGGGAGAAGGTGAGGTCAGAAAATGTGAAAGTACTGGAATGGCTGTTCACAAGCATCCAACCCGCAACAACAATTCAACAAAAAATTGAAAATGTAGCTGAACTGATCCAAAAAGGCCGCAGCAGAATCGTACACCTAACAGGCCAGGAGCCGGGGACAATCTTCTTGCCAATGAAACGGAAAGATCTAGAATGGTATCTACAACACAACCAGGCCTTTCAAACCAGCCTGTTGACTCAAGCTGCAGCAGTCAACATAGAACCGCTTCAGTCCACCACCTTGCGCTGGATGAACAACCAGGCCTGGATTCCCCTGCCCAAAAGAAGTGAGCACCCACTGCCAAATGCAGTGACGGTATTCACAGATGCAGGAAAAAAGTCCCGGCGTGCAGCAGCTACCTGGATGTTGGATGGGGAGTGGCACCATCACACACTGACTGCAGATGAACAAGACTCATTGCAAACTTTAGAACTAGCAGCAGTTGTGTGGGCCTTCCTGAACTGGCACTCCACTGAGTTAAATGTAGTTTCTGATTCCATGTATGTTACGGGCATTGTACAACGTATAGAGGATGCCCGCCTTAAGGACTGTCAAAATAAGCGGTTGTTTGAACTGCTGAGAAGATTACAAACTGCAATTCATCAGAGAGAGAAAGCGTATGCGGTGATCCACGTTAGAAGCCACAAGTGGGTGGAAGGCCTTGGAGAAGGAAATGCAAGAGCGGACCAATTAGTTTCTGCGGTCGTGCCAGTGGATGAGTTTTGCAAGGCCAGAGAAGCTCATAGTACCTTTCACCAAAATGCTAAAGGACTTTTTCGCCAGTTTAAGATAACAATGCAGGAAGCAAAAGGTATTGTGAGAGCCTGCCCCAGCTGTAGCCACCATGGCCCAGGGCTAGGGCTTGGTGTGAATCCCCGGGGCCTGGGCCCGTGTGAACTCTGGCAAATAGATATCACCCACGTGCCGCAGTTTGGCAGGCTGAAGTGTGTGCATGTTACCATTGACACATTCAGTCGATTTGTTTGGGCAACAGCTCAAACAGGGGAAAAGGCCCTCCACGTCCTGCGACACCTGACTTGTTTGTTGAAGGTTGGATCTAGTTCTTTTCCTCAGGAATTTTTCTCCCATGGGTTGCTAGGACACAAATGACTGGGTACTTAAGAGAAACAAAGCACAAGGGTAGAGCCTTTCTCCGTGGCAGGGTGGGGCAAAATTGCCCCTCACGGAAGCAGAGCCTGGTAAGCGAGATTTGGAGAGACTGAAAAGCAAGGGCAGAGGGAGGTCACGCCCTCTTGCTCGGGACCCTCGGAGCTGGACGGTCAGAGCTGCTGTCTGCTGACCCCACGGCCCCTGAGAAGCCAGCGCGGAGCTGCCGGTCTGTCTGCTGTGAGTCTCTGCCCTCTGCCCCATCCGGAGCCGACCTGCCTGCCACCAGCCCGCTCCGAGTTTTCTCTGCTACATTGTAGCGAGGTTTTTCCCTGCACGTGGAGACCCCTTACCGTCCCAGCTCCCTGTGTCCAGAGATCCTGCTGTAGCACTGACACCAGCTGCCCCTCCCGAGAGTCTGTGGAGCAAGGGCTCTCCTCCATCCCTCCGTGCTTCGGGCAGCCGCCATTGCCGTGTGCTACCTGAGCTCACGCCGGAGTGCCCCCTGCAGCCACCGGGGAATCATCACACCCAGAGCGCCCCTGCAGGCTGTGTCTGGAACTGCACCAAAGGGAGAAGGTGCCTGAAGCCGAGCAGGCTGCCGCTGAGTTTCTGGTTCTGTTTGTTGGTTAACGTTATAGTTGTTGTTATTTGTTAGCTTTGTTTTAGATATTAGTAAAGAACTGTTATTCCTATTCCCATATCTTCGCCTGAGAGCCTCTTGATTTTAAATTTATAATAATTCGGAGGGAGAGGGGTTACAGTTTCCCATCCCAAGGGAGGCTCCTGCCCTCCTTAACAGACACCTGTCCTTCAAACCAGGACAGATTTTGGCGCCCAACGGTGGGGCACGAGGGCATCGAGGGGAAAAAGGATAACAGTTCTTGAGTAACGCAGTTTTTGTGTGCTGGATATAGGAACCTCATTAGGTTGCACCATGTGGTCTTGCTTATTCCGGTTCGTATGGCAAGTGGTCACAGCTGTTTCTCTCCCATTTGCAGCCCCATATCTAAACATGGGCCCTATAACTAAGGCTACGGTGGCTGTTATACAGTTTGTGTCATGGGTCCATAAGGTGAGGAATTCATGGATTTTCAACTTCCTCTGGAAGGCAGGCATGTGGATTCACAGCTACCACACACTAATGACATGTTTTCAGGGTTTCTTTAATAATGGTACCTACTGCGAGGAAGTGACACCAAAAGAAATGTTCTCACAACCCTTCACCCAGCTCTTTGGGCCTATCCCGCCAATCTTTGAGGGGTTCAAATCTTCTCTAGATGCTAATGAGACCATACAGTGGCTGGCATTGCTGATAGTCCTACTCTATTTAGCATTCAGGGATAAAGGAGGTCTGACTTGGATAACCACTCTGACATCTACCCCAGACAATAGGGATGAGGTCCCAGAACCTGACATGGCCCCAAAGACTAGGGATGCTGCCACAGAAACTGACCTGGCCCCGGAAACTAGGGATGCTGCCACAGAACCTGACACGGCCCCAGAGACTAGGGATGCTGCCACAGAACCTGACATGGCCCCAGAAACTAGGGACGTAGCCACAGAACCTGACATGGCCCCAGAAACTAGGGACACCATCCCAGAACCTGACATTGCCCCAGACACTAGGGATGTTGCTACAGAGTCTGACCCGGTCCCACAACCCACCTCAGAAACAACCCACCCGGATTGGGTGGGAGTCCTGGTGAAAGAGATACGCGAGATGAGCCAAGTGCTGAAGGACTACACTTGCCCAGCTGGTGGGAAACCCTTCCCGTACCCCAAAGAGGGAGAGTCTAATGAGGCAGCAGAGGAACCCAGGGACGCTATCACCGCTCAGGCTTCAGTCAGATCAGAGGGGCAGCCACAGCCAGTAGCAGTTGCCCCTGTGGA
>JAVTVJ010002678.1:0-27981 GCA_034509425.1 Eopsaltria australis
TGGGATAAAAACGCTCCAATTGGATGGAAAAGTCAACGTTGGGTGGAAAACTCAATATTGCACCTCAATGGGGACAAATTTTTAGGATAAAAACGCAACCATCCTACCAAAACCCAAGATTTTGGTCAATGGGGGTGAATTTTGGGATGAAAACGCCCCAATTGGATGAAAAAGTCAACGTTGGATGGAAAAGTCAAGGTTGGAACTCAACAGGGATGAGTTTTGGGATAAAAGCGCTCCAATTGGACGGAAAATTCAACATTGGGTGGAAAAGAAAATATTAGACCTCAATGGGGACAAATTTCGGGATAAAACGCCCCCGTCGGACCAAGACACATTTTGAGTCAAGTGGGGATGAATTTTGGGATATAAAATGCCCAATTGGATGGAAAAGTCATTGGGTTGGAAGAACTCAATATTGGACTCAATGGGGAAAAATTTTGGATAAAAATGCCCCTGTTGGACCCAACGCCAAGACTTTGGTCAATTGGGGAAGAATTTTGGAGGGTAAAAATCTCCATTTGGGTAGAATAAGTCAGGTTGGAAATCAACAAGGATGAATTTGGGGTAAAAAGGCCCAGTTGGGTGGAAAAGCCAATGTTGGGTGGAAAAGTCAAGGTTCAACATCAATGGGACAAATTTTGGGATAAAAACGCCCCCGTTGGATCAAACCCACGACTTTGGTCAATGGGGATGAATTTTTGGGGTGAAAACGCTCCAGTTGGGTGAAAAAGTCAACGCTGGATGGAAAAGTCAAGGTTGGAACTCAACAGGGATGAGTTTTGGGATAAAAACGCTCCAATTGGACGGAAAATTCAACATTGGGTGGAAAAGCCAATATTAGACCTCAATGGGGACGAATTTTGGGATAAAAACGCACCCGTTGGACCAAACCCCAAAATTTTGGTCAATGGGGATGAATTTTGTGATGAAAATGCTCCAATTGGACGGAAAAGTCAACATTGGGTGGAAAAGCCAATTTTGGACTTCAATGGGTACAAATTTTAGGACAAAAACGCCCCAATTGGGTAGAAAAGTCAACGTCGGACATCAACGAGGATGGATTTGGAATAAAAATGCCCAGTTGGGTGGAAAAGCCAATGCTGGGCCTCAAGGGGGATGGATTTTTGGATAAAAACACCCAGTTGGGTGGAAAAGTCAAGATTCAGCATCAATGGGACAAATTTTGGGATAAAAACGCTCCCTTTGGACCAAACCCCAAGATTTTGGTCAATGGGGAAAAATTTTGGGGTAAAAACTCCCTAATTGTATGGAAAAGTCAATGTTGGACCTCAATGGGGATGAATTTGGGGTAAAAAGGCCCAGTTGGGTGGAAAAGCCAATGTTGGGTGGAAAAGTCAAGGTTCAACATCAATGGGACAAATTTTGGGGTAAAAACGCCCCCGTTGGACCAAAACCCACGACTTTGGCCAATGGGGATGAATTTTGGGATAAAAATGCTCCAATTGGGTAGAAAAGTCAACATTAAGTTTATGAGGATGGATTTGTGATAAAAATGCCCCAATTGGGTGGAAAAGTCAGTGTTGGGTGGAAAGGTCAATGTTCAACATCAATGGGACAAATTTTGAGATAAACCCTCGTGGAATGACAGGATTATGGTCTAGGATGAATTTTGGGATAAAAACGCTCCATTTGGGTGAAAAAGTCAACGCTGGATGGAAAAATCAAGCTTGGATCTCAACAGGGATGAGTTTTGGGATAAAAACGATCCAATTGGATGGAAAAGTCAACGTTGGTTGAAAAAGTCAATATTGGACCTCAACGGGGACAAATTTTGGGATAAAAACGCCCCCGTTGGACCAAACCGGAAGAGTTTCGTCAATGGGGATGAATTTTTGGGATAAAAGCGTCCCAATTGGGTGAAAAAGTCTTGTTGGATGGAAAGGAAGTCAGGGTTGGAACTCGACAGGACGGTTTGTGGTAAAACTTTCAGTGGACGGAAAAGTCAACTTTGGGTGGAAAAGCCAATATTGGACTTCCATGGGGACAAATTTTGGGATAAAAACGCCCCAATTGGGTAGGAAAGTCAACGTCAGACATAAACGAGGATGGATTTGGAATAAAAAATGCCCAGTTGGGTGGAAAAGCCAACGCTGGGCCTCAAGGGGGATGGATTTTTGGATAGAAACACCCAGTTGGGTGGAAAAGTCAAGATTCAACATCAATGGGACAAATTTTGGGATAAAAACGCTCCCTTTGGACCAAACCCCAAGATTTTGGTCAATGGGGAAGAATTTTGGGGTAAAAACTCCCTAATTGTATGGAAAAGTCAATGTTGGACCTCAATGGGGATGAATTTGGGGTAAAAAGGCCCAGTTGGGTGGAAAAGCCAATGTTGGGTGGAAAAGTCAAGATTCAACATCAATGGGGAAAAATTTTGAGATAAAAACGCCCCCGTTGGACCAAACCCCAAGATTTTGGTCAATAGGGATGAATTTTAGGATAAAAACGCTCCATTTGGGTAGAAAAGTCAAAGTTGGGCATCAATGAGGATGGATTTGTGATAAAAATGCCCCAATTGGGTGGAAAAGTCAGTGTTGGGTGGAAAGGTCAATGTTCAACATCAATGGGACAAATTTTGAGATAAAAACGCCCCCGTTGGACCAAACCCCAAGATTTTGGTCAATGGGGATGAATTTTGGGATAAAAACGCTCCAATTGGATGGAAAAGTCAACGTTGGGTGGAAAACTCAATATTGGACCTCAATGGGGACAAATTTTAGGATAAAAACGCCCCCATCCTACCAAAACCCAAGATTTTGGTCAATGGGGGTGAATTTTGGGATGAAAACGCCCAATTGGGAGAAAAAGTCAACGTTGGATGGAAAAGTCAAGGTTGGAACTCAACAGGGATGAGTTTTGGGATAAAAGCGCTCCAATTGGACTGAAAATTCAACATGGGGTGGAAAAGCCAATATTAGACCTCAATGGGGACAAATTTCGGGATAAAAACGCCCCCGTTGGACAAAACCCCAACATTTTGGTCAATGGGGATGAATTTTGGGATAAAAATGCTCCAATTGGACGGAAAAGTCAACATTGGGTGGAAAACTCAATATTGGACTTGAAGGGAGAAAAATTTTGGGATAAAAATGCCCCTGTTGGACCAAACGCCAAGACTTTGGTCAATGGGGAAGAATTTTGGGGTAAAAATGCTCCAGTTGGGTAGAAAAGACAAGGTTGGAAATCAACAAGGATGAATTTTGGGTAAAAAGGCCGAGTTGGGTGGGAAAGCCAATGTTGGGTGAAAAAGTCAATGTTCAATGTCAATGGGAAAAATTTCGGGATAAAAACGCCCCCGTTGGACCAAACCCCAAGACTTAGGTCAATGGGGATGAATTTTGGGATAAAAACGCTGCAGTTGGGTGAAAAAGTCAACGCTGGATGGAAAAGTCAAGGTTGGATCTCAACAGGGATGAGTTTTGGGATAAAAACGCCCCAATTGGACGGAAAAGTCAACATTGGGTGAAAGTCATTGGACCTCAATGGGGACAAATTTTAGGATAAAAACGCCCCCGTTGGACCAAACCCCAACATTTTGGTCAATGGGGGTGAATTTTGGGATGAAAACGCCCCAATTGGGTGAAAAAGTCAACGTTGGATGGAAAAAACAAGGTTGGAACTCAACAGGGATGAGTTTTGGGATAAAAGCGCTCCAACTGGACGGAAAATTCAACATTGGGTGGGAAAGCCAATATTGGACCTCAATGGGGAAAAATTTCAGGATAAAAACGCCCCCGTTGGACCAAACCCTAACGTTTTGGTCAATGGGGATGAATTTTGGGATAAAAGCACCCCAATTGGGTGAAAAAGTCAACGTTGGATGGAAAGTCAAGGTTGGAACTCAACAGGGATGAGTTTTGGGATAAAAACGCTCCAATTGGACGGAAAGTTCAACATTGGGTGGAAAAGCTAATATTGGACCTCAATGGGGACAAATTTTGGGATAAAAACGCCCTCGTTGGACCAAACCCCAACATTTTGGTCAATGGGGATGAATTTTGGGATAAAAACACCCCAATTGGACGGAAAAGTCAATGTCGGGTGAAAAAGTCAATGTTCAACGTCAATGGGTCAAATTTTGGGATAAAACGCCCTCGTTGGTCCAAAACCCAACATTCTGGTCAATGGGGATGAATTTTTGGGATAAAAATGCTCCAATTGGACGGAAAAGTCAACATTGTGTGGAAAACTCAATATTGGACTTCAATGGGGAAAAATTTTGGGATAAAAATGCCCCCGTTGGACCAAACCCCAAGACTTTGGTAAATGGGGAAGAATTTTGGAATAAAAACGCCCCAGTTGGGTGAAAAAGTCAAGGTTGGAACTCAACAGGGATGAATTTTGCGGAATAAGGCTCAGTTGGGTGGGAAAGCCAGTGTTGGGTGGAAAAATCAATGTTAAATGTCAATGGGAAAAATTTCGGGATAAGAACGCCCCCGTTGGACCAAACCCCAAGACTTTGGTCAACGAGGATGAATTTTGGGATAAAAACGCTCCCTTTGGACCAAACCCCAACACTTTGGTCAATGGGGATGAAATTTGGGATTAAAACGCTCCAGTTGGGTGAAAAAGTCAACGCTGGATAAAAAAGTCAAGGTTGGATCTCAACAGGGATGAGTTTTGGGATAAAAACGCTCCAATTGGACGGAAAAGTCAATGTTGGGTGAAAAAGTCAATGTTGCACCTCAACGGGGACAAATTTTGGGATAAAAACGCCCCCGTTGGACCAAACCCGAAGAGTTTGGTCAATGGGGATGAATTTTTGGGATAAAAACGTCCCAATTGGGTGAAAAAGTCCACGTTGGATGGAAAAGTCAAGGTTGGAACTCGACAGGGATGAGTTTTGGGATAAAAACGCTCCAATTGGACGGAAAAGTCAACGTTGGGTGGAAAAGCCAATATTGGACTTCAATGGGGACAAATTTTAGGATAAAACGCCCCAATTGGGTAGAAAAGTCAACGTCGGACATCAACGAGGATGGATTTGGAATAAAAATGCCCAGTTGGGTGGAAAAGCCAACGCTGGGCCTCAAGGGGGATGGATTTTGGATAAAAACACCCAGTTGGGTGGAAAAGTCAAGATTCAACATCAATGGGTCAAATTTTGGGATAAAAAAGCTCCCTTTGGACCAAACCCCAAGATTTTGGTCAATGGGGAAGAATTTTGGGGTAAAACTGCCTAATTGTATGGAAAAGTCAATGTTGGACCTCAATGGGGATGAATTTGGGGTAAAAAGGCCCAGTTGGGTGGAAAAGCCAATGTTGGGTGGAAAAGTCAATGTTCAACATCAATGGGACAAATTTTGGGACAAAAACGCCCCCGTTGAATCAAAACCCACGACTTTGGCCAATGGGGAAGAATTTGGGGATAAAAATGCTCCAATTGGGTAGAAAAGTCAACGTTGGGCATCAATGAGGATGGATTTGTGATAAAAATGCCCCAATTGGGTGGAAAAGTCAGTGTTGGGTGGAAAAGTCAATGTTCAATATCAATGGGACAAATTTTGAGATAAAAACGCCCCCGTTGGACCAAACCCCAAGACTTTGGTAAATGGGAATGAATTTTGGGATAAAAACGCTCCATTTGGGTGAAAAAGTCAACCCTGGATGGAAAAGTCAACGTTGGATCTAAACAGGGATGAGTTTTGGGATAAAAACGCTCCAATTAGACGGAAAAGTCAATGTTGGGTGAAAAAGTCAATGTTGGACCTCAACGGGGACAAATTTTGGGATAAAAACGCCCCCGTTGGACCAAACCCGAAGAGTTTGGTCAATGGGGATGAATTTTTGGGATAAAAACGTCCTAATTGGGTGAAAAAGTCAACGTTGGATGGAAAAGTCAAGGTTGGAACTCGACAGGGATGAGTTTTGGGATAAAAACGCTCCAATTGGACGGAAAAGTCACCTTTGGGTGGAAAAGCCAATATTGGACTTCAATGGGGACAAATTTTAGGATAAAAACGCCCCAATTGGGTAGAAAAGTCAACGTCGGACATCAACGAGGATGGATTTGGAATAAAAATGCCCAGTTGGGTGGAAAAGACAAAGCTGGGCCTCAAGGGGGATGGATTTTTGGATAAAAACACCCAGTTGGGTGGAAAAGTCAAGATTCAACATCAATGGGACAAATTTTGGGATAAAAACGCTCCCTTTGGACCAAACCCCAAGATTTTGGTCAATGGGGAAGAATTTTGGGGTAAAAACTCCCTAATTGTATGGAAAAGTCAATGTTGGAACTCAATGGGGATGAATTTGGGGTAAAAAGGCCCAGTTGGGTGGAAAAGGCAATGTTGGGTGGAAAAGTCAAGGTTCAACATCAATGGGACAAATTTTGGGATAAAAACGCCCCCGTTGGATCAAAACCCCACGACTTTGGCCAATGGGGATGAATTTTGGGATAAAAATGCTCCAATTGGGTAGAAAAGTCAACGTTAAGTTTATGAGGATGGATTTGTGATAAAAATGCCCCAATTGGGTGGAAAAGTCAGTGTTGGGTTGAAAAGTCAATATTGGACCTCAATGGGGACAAATTTTGAGATAAAAACTCCCCCATACCACCAAAACCTAAGATTTTGGTCAATGGGGGTTAATCTTGGGATAAAAACACCCCAATTGGGTGAAAAAGTCAACGTTGGATGGAAAAGTCAAGGTTGGAACTCAACAGGGATGAGTTTTGGGATAAAAGCGCTCCAATTGGACGGAAAATCCAACATTGGGTGGAAAAGCCAATATTGGACCTCAATGGGGACAAATTTCAGGATAAAAACGCCCCCGTTGGACCAAACCCTAACATTTTGGTCAATGGGGATGAATTTTGGGATAAAACCACCCCAATTGGACGGAAAAGTCAATGTTGGGAGAAAAAGTCAATGTTCAACATCAATGGGTCAAATTTTTGGATAAAAACGCCCTCGTTGGTCCAAAACCCAACATTCTGGTCAATGGGGATGAATTTTTGGGATAAAAATGCTCCAATTGGACGGAAAAGTCATCATTGGGTGGAAAACTCAATATTGGACTTCAATGGGGAAAAATTTGGGGATAAAAATGCCCCCGTTGGACCAAACCCCAAGACTTTGGTAAATGGGGAAGAATTTTGGGATAAAAACGCCCCAGTTGGGTGAAAAAGTCAAGGTTGGAACTCAACAGGGATGAATTTTGCGGAATAAGGCTCAGTTGGGTGGGAAAACCAATGTTGGGTGGAAAAATCAATGTTAAATGTCAATGGGAAAAATTTCGGGATAAGAACGCCCCCGTTGGACCAAACCCCAAGACTTTGGTCAACGAGGATGAATTTTGGGATAAAAACGCTCCCTTTGGACCAAACCCCAAGATTTTGGTCAATGGGGAAGAATTTTGGTGTAAAATCTCCCTAATTGTATGGAAAAGTCAATGTTGGACCTCAATGGGGATGAATTTGGGGTAAAAAGGCCCAGTTGGGTGGAAAAGCCAATGTTGGGTGGAAAAGTCAAGGTTCAACATCAATGGGACAAATTTTGGGATAAAAACGCCCCCGTTGGATCAAAACCCAGATTGGTCAATGGGCGAATGAATTTGGGGGAACAAAGCTCAATTGGGTAGAAAAGTTCAAAGTTTGGGCATCAAATGAGGATGGATTTTTGGATAAAAACACCCAGTTGGGTGGAAAAGTCAAGATTCAACATCAATGGGACAAATTTTGGGATAAAACAGCCCCCGTTGGATCAAAACCCACGACTTTGGTCAAGGGGATGAATTTGGGATTAAAACGCCCAGTTGGCGTGGAAAAAGTCAACGCTGGATAAAAAAGTCAAGGTTGGATTCGCAACAGGAGATGAATTTTGGGATAACAATGCTCCAATTGGACGAGAAAAGTCAATGTTGGGTGAAAAAGTGGACCTCAACGGGGACAAAATTTGGGATAAAAACGCCCCCGTTGGACCAAACCCGAAGAGTTTGGTCAATGGGGATGAATTTTTGGGATAAAAACGTCCCAATTGGGTGAAAAAGTCAACGTTGGATGGAAAAGTCAAGGTTGGAACTCGACAGGGATGAGTTTTGGGATAAAAACGCTCAAATTGGGACGAAAAAGGTCAAATTGGGTTGTAAAAGCCAATATTGGACTTCCATGGGGGACAAATTTCTAGGATTAAAAAACGCCCCAATTGGGTAGAAAAATCAACCTTCGCGACATCAACGCAGATGGATTGGAATAAAAATGCCCAGTTGGGTGAAAAGCCAACCGCTGGGGCCTCCAAGGGGGATGATTTTTGGATAAAAAACACCCAGTTGGGTGGAAAAAAGTCAAGATTCACATCAATGGTGACAAATTTCGGACTTAAAAATCGCTCCCTTTGGACCAAACCCCAAGATTTTGGTCAATAGGGAAGAATTTTGGGGTTAAAACTCCCTAATTGTATGGAAAAGTCAATGTTGGACCTCAATGGGGATGAATTTGGGGTAAAAAGGCCCAGTTGGGTGGAAAAGCCATTGTTGGGTGGAAAAGTCAAGGTTCAACATCAATGGGACAAATTTTGGGATAAAAACGCCCCCGTTGGATCAAAACCCACGACTTTGGTCAATGGGGATGAATTTTTGGGATAAAAATGCTCCAATTGGGTAGAAAATTAAACGCCGGGCTTCAACGAGGATGGATTTGGAATAAAAATGCCCAATTGGGTGGAAAAGTCAGTGTTGGGTGGAAAATTCAATGTTCAACATCAATGGGACAAATTTTGAGATAAAAACGCCCCCGTTGGACCAAACCCCAAGACTTTGGTAAATGGGAATGAATTTTGGGATAAAAACGCTCCATTTGGGTGAAAAAGTCAACCCTGGATGGAAAAGTCAACGTTGGATCTAAACAGGGATGAGTTTTGGGATAAAAACGCTCCAAAGGAAAAGTCAACGTTGGGTGAAAAAGTCAATACTGGACTTCAATGGGGACAAATTTCGGGATAAAAACGCCCTTGTTGGACCAAACACCAACATTTTGGTCAATGGTGATGAATTTTTGGGATAAAAACACCCCAATTGGACGGAAAAGTCAATGTCGGGTGAAAAAGTCAATGTTCAACGTCAATGGGTCAAATTTTGGGATAAAAACGCCCTCGTTGGTCCAAAACCCAACATTCTGGTCAATGGGGATGAATTTTTGGGACAAAAGTGCTCCAATTGGACGGAAAAGTCAACATTGGATGGAAAACTCAATATTGGACTTCAATAGGAAATTGGATAAAAATGCCCCCGTGACAAACCCCAAGACTTTGGTTAAATGGCCGGCGAGAATTTTGCGGATAAAAACGCTCCAGTTGGGTGAAAAATCCAAGCTGGATGGATAAGTCACGTTGGATCAAACACGGATGATTTTGGATAAAAGTGCTCCAATTGGACGGAAAATCCAACATTGGGTGGAAAAGCCAATATTGGACCTCAATGGGGACAAATTTTGGGATAAAAACGCCTCTGTTGGACCAAACACCAAGACTTTGCTCAATGGGGATGATTTTTGGGATAAAAACACCCCAACTGGACGGAAAAGTCAATGTTGGGTGAAAAAGTCAATGTTCAACATCAACGGGTCAATTTTGGGATAAAAATGCCCCCGTTGGACCAAAACCCAACATTTTGGTGAATGGGGATGAAATTGGGATAAAAATGCTCCAATTGGACGGAAAAGTCATCATTGGGTGGAAAACTCACTATTGGACTTCAATGGGGAAAAATTTTGGGATAAAAATGCCCCCGTTGGACCAAACCCCAAGACTTTGGTAAATGGGGAAGAATTTTGGGATAAAACGCCCCAGTTGGGTGAAAAAGTCAAGGTTGGAACTCAACAGGGATGAATTTTGCGGAATAAGGCTCAGTTGGGTGGGAAAGCCAATGTTGGGTGGAAAAATCAATGTTAAATGTCAATGGGAAAAATTTCGGGATAAGAACGCCCCCGTTGGACCAAACCCCAAGACTTTGGTCAACGAGGATGAATTTTGGGATAAAAACGCTCCCTTTGGACCAAACCCCAAGATTTTGGTCAATGGGGAAGAATTTTGGTGTAAAAACTCCCTCATTGTATGGAAAAGTCAATGTTGGACCTCAATGGGGATGAATTTGGGTAAAAAGGCCCAGTTGGGTGGAAAAGCCAATGTTGGGTGGAAAAGTCAAGGTTCAACATCAATGGGACAAATTTTGGGATAAAAACGCCCCCGTTGGATCAAAACCCACGACTTTGCTCAATGGGGATGAATTTTTGGGATAAAAATGCTCCAATTGGGTAGAAAATTAAACGCCGGGCTTCAACGAGGATGGATTTGGAATAAAAATGCCCAATTGGGTGGAAAAGTCAGTGTTGGGTGGAAAATTCAATGTTCAACATCAATGGGACAAATTTTGAGATAAAAACGCCCCCGTTGGACCAAACCCCAAGACTTTGGTCAATGGGGATGAATTTTGGGATAAAAACACTCCATTTGGAAGAAAAAGTCAACGCTGGATGGAAAAGTCAAGGTTGGATCTAAACAGGGATGAGTTTTGGGATAGAAACGCTCCAAAGGAAAAGTCAACGTTGGGTGAAAAAGTCAATACTGGACTTCAATGGGGACAAATTTCGGGATAAAAACGCCCCCGTTGGACCAAACCCCAACATTTTGGTCAATGGGGATGAATTTTTGGGATAAAAATGCACAAGTTGTGTGGAAAAGCCAATGTTGGCTGAAGAAGTCAAGATTCAATATCAATGGGGAAGAATTTTGAGATAAAAACGCCCCCGTTGGACCAAAACCCAACATTTTGGCCAATGGGGATGAATTTTGAGATAAAAATGCTCCAATTGGATGGAAAAGTCAACGTTGGGTGGAAAACTCAATATTGGACCTCAATTGGGACAAATTTTGGGATAAAAATGCCCCCGTTGGACCAAAACCCAACATTTTGGTGAATGGGGATGAATTGTGGGATAAAAATGCTTCAATTGGATGGTAAAGTCAACGTTGGGTGGAAAACTAAAAATTGGACCTAAATGGGGACAAATTTCGGGATAAAAATGCCCCCGTTGGACCAAAACCCAACATTTTGGTGAATGGGGATGAATTTTGGGATTAAAGCACCCTCATTGGGTGAAAAAGTCAACGTTGGATGGAAAAGTCAAGGTTGGATCTCAACAGGGATGAGTTTTGGGATAGAAAAATTACAATTTGATGGAAAGGCAACGTTGGGTGGAAAAGTCAATATTGGACCTCAATGGGGACAAATTTTGGGATAAAAACGCCCTCGTTGGACCAAACCCCAACATTTTGGCCAATGGAGATGAATTTCGGGATAAAAACACCCCAATTGGACGGAAAAGTCAATGTTGGGAGAAAAAGTCAATGTTCAATGTCAATGGGTCAAATTTTGGGATAAAAACGCCCTCGTTGGTCCAAAAGCCAACATTCTGGTCAATGGGGATGAATTTTTGGGATAAAAATGCTCCAATTGGACGGAAAAGTCAACATTGGGTGGAAAACTCAATATTGGACTTCAATGGGGAAAAATTTCGGGATAAAAACGCCCCCGTTGGACCAAACCCCAAGACTTTGGTCAACGAGGATGAATTTTGGGATAAAAACGCTCCCTTTGGACCAAACCCCAAGATTTTGGTCAATGGGGAAGAATTTTGGGGTAAAAAACTCCCTAATTGTATGGAAAAGTCAATGTTGGACCTCAATGGGGATGAATTTGGGGTAAAAAGGCCCAGTTGGGTGGAAAAGCCAATGTTGGGCATCAATAAGGATGGATTTGTGATAAAAATGCCCCAATTGGGTGGAAAAGTCAGTGTTGGGTGGAAAAGTCAATTTTCAACATCAATGAGACAAATTTTTGGTCAAAAACGCCCCCGTTGGACCAAACCCCAAGACTTTGGTCAATGGGGATGAATTTTGGGATTAAAACGCTCCAGTTGGGTGAAAAAGTCAACGCTGGATGGAAAAGTCAAGGTTGGAACTCGACAGGGATGAGTTTTGGGATAAAAACGCTCCAATTGGACGGAAAATCAAACATATGGTGGAAAACCCTATATTGGACCTCAATGGGACAAATTTTGGGATAAAAACACCCCAATTAGACGGAAAAGTCAATGTTGGGTTAAAAAGTCAATGTTCAATGTCAATGGGTCAAATTTTGGGATAAAAACGCCCTCGTTGGTCAAAAACCTACATTCTGGTCAATGGGGACGAAATTTTGGGATAAAAACGTCCCAATTGGTTGAAAAAGTCAACGTTGGATGGAAAAGTCAAGGTTGGAACTCGACAGGGATGAGTTTTGGGATAAAAACGCTCCAATTGGACGGAAAAGTCAACTTTGGGTGGAAAAGCCAATATTGGACTTCCATGGGGACAAATTTTAGGATAAAAACGCCCCAATTGGGTAGAAAAGTCAACGTCGGACATCAACGAGGATGGATTTGGAATAAAAATGCCCAGTTGGGTGGAAAAGCCAACGCTGGGCCTCAAGGGGGATGGATTTTTGGATAAAAACACCCAGTTGGGTGGAAAAGTCAAGATTCAACATCAATGGGACAAATTTCGGGATAAAAACGCTCCCTTTGGACCAAACCCCAAGATTTTGGTCAATGGGGAAGAATTTTGGGGTAAAAACTGCCTAATTGGATGGAAAAGTCAATGTTGGACCTCAATGGGGATGAATTTGGGGTAAAAAGGCCCAGTTGGGTGGAAAAGTCAAGGTTCAACATCAATGGGACAAATTTTGGGACAAAAACGCCCCCGTTGGATCAAAACCCACGACTTTGGCCAATGGGGATGAATTTGGGGATAAAAACACACCAATTGGAGGGAAAAGTCAATGTCGGGTGAAAAAGTCAATGTTCAACGTCAATGGGTCAAATTTTGGGATAAAAACGCCCTCGTTGGTCCAAAACCCAACATTCTGGTCAATGGGGATGAATTTTTGGGATAAAAATGCTCCAATTGGACGGAAAAGTCAACATTGGGTGGAAAACTCAATATTGGACTTCAATGGGGAAAAATTTTGGGATAAAAATGCCCCCGTTGGACCAAACCCCAAGACTTTGGTAAATGGGGAAGAATTTTGGGATAAAAACGCCCCAGTTGGGTGAAAAAGTCAAGGTTGGAACTCAACAGGGATGAATTTTGCAGAATAAGGCCCAGTTGGGTGGGAAAGCCAATGTTGGGTGGAAAAATCAATGTTAAATGTCAATGGGAAAAATTTCGGGATAAGAACGCCCCCGTTGGACCAAACCCCAAGACTTTGGTCAACGAGGATGAATTTTGGGATAAAAACGCTCCTTTGGACCAAACCCCAAGATTTTGGTCAATGGGGAAGAATTTTGGGGTAAAAACTCCCTAATTGTATGGGAAAGTCAATGTTGGACCTCAATGGGGATGAATTTGGGGTAAAAAGGCCCAGTTGGGTGGAAAAGCCAATGTTGGGTGGAAAAGTCAAGGTTCAACATCAATGGGACAAATTTTGGGACAAAAACGCCCCCGTTGGATCAAAACCCACGACTTTGGCCAATGGGGATGAATTTGGGGATAAAAATGCTCCAATTGGGTAGAAAAGTCAACTTCGGGCATCAATGAGGATGGATTTGTGATAAAAATGCCCCAATTGGGTGGAAAAGTCAGTGTTGGGTGGAAAAGTCAATGTTCAATATCAATGGGACAAATTTTGAGATAAAAACGCCCCCGTTGGACCAAACCCCAAGATTTTGGTCAATGGGGATGAATTTTGGGATAAAAACGCTCCATTTGGGTGAAAAAGTCAACGCTGGATGGAAAAGTCAAGGTTGGATCTAAACAGGGATGAGTTTTGGGATAAAAACGCTCCAAAGGAAAAGTCAACGTTGGGTGAAAAAGTCAATATTGGACTTCAATGGGGACAAATTTCGGGATAAAAACGCCCCCGTTGGACCAAACCCCAACATTTTGGACAATGGGGATGAATTTTTGGGATAAAAATGCACAAGTTGTGTGGAAAAGCCAATGTTGGCTGAAGAAGTCAAGATTCAATATCAATGGGGAAGAATTTTGAGATAAAAACGCCCCCGTTGGACCAAAACCCAACATTTTGGCCAATGGGGATGAATTTTGAGATAAAAATGCTCCAATTGGATGGAAAAGTCAACGTTGGGTGGAAAACTCAATATTGGACCTCAATTGGGACAAATTTTGGGATAAAAATGCCCCCGTTGGACCAAAATCCAACATTTTGGTGAATGGGGATGAATTGTGGGATAAAAATGCTTCAATTGGATGGTAAAGTCAACGTTGGGTGGAAAACTAAAAATTGGACCTAAATGGGGACAAATTTCGGGATAAAAATGCCCCCGTTGGACCAAAACCCAACATTTTGGTGAATGGGGATGAATTTTGGGATTAAAGCACCCTCATTGGGTGAAAAAGTCAACGTTGGATGGAAAAGTCAAGGTTGGATCTCAACAGGGTTGAGTTTTGGGATAGAAACAATCCAATTTGATGGAAAGGCAACGTTGGGTGGAAAAGTCAATATTGGACCTCAGTGGGGACAAATTTTGGGATAAAAACGCCCTCGTTGGACCAAACCCCAACATTTTGGTCAATGGGGATGAATTTCGGGATAAAACCACCCCAATTGGACGGAAAAGTCAATGTTGGGAGAAAAAGTCAATGTTCAATGTCAATGGGTCAAATTTTGGGATAAAAACGCTCCCTTTGGACCAAACCCCAAGATTTTGGTCAATGGGGAAGAATTTTGGGGTAAAAACTCCCTAATTGTATGGAAAAGTCAATGTTGGACCTCAATGGGGATGAATTTGGGGTAAAAAGGCCCAGTTGGGTGGAAAAGCCAATGTTGGGTGGAAAAGTCAAGGTTCAACATCAATGGGACAAATTTTGGGATAAAAACGCCCCCGTTGGATCAAAACCCACGACTTTGGCCAATGGGGAAGAATTTGGGGATAAAAATGCTCCAATTGGGTAGAAAAGTCAACTTCGGGCATCAATGAGGATGGATTTGGGATAAAAATGCCCCAATTGGGTGGAAAAGTCAGTGTTGGGTGGAAAGGTCAATGTTCAATATCAATGGGACAAATTTTGAGATAAAAACGCCCCCGTTGGACCAAACCCCAAGACTTTGGTCAATGGGGATGAATTTTGGGATAAAAACACTCCATTTGGAAGAAAAAGTCAACGCTGGATGGAAAAGTCAAGGTTGGATCTAAACAGGGATGAGTTTTGGGATAGAAACGCTCCAAAGGAAAAGTCAACGTTGGGTGAAAAAGTCAATACTGGACTTCAATGGGGACAAATTTCGGGATAAAAACGCCCCCGTTGGACCAAACCCCAACATTTTGGACAATGGGGATGAATTTTTGGGATAAAAATGCACAAGTTGTGTGGAAAAGCCAATGTTGGCTGAAGAAGTCAAGATTCAATATCAATGGGGAAGAATTTTGAGATAAAAACGCCCCCGTTGGACCAAAACCCAACATTTTGGCCAATGGGGATGAATTTTGAGATAAAAATGCTCCAATTGGATGGAAAAGTCAACGTTGGGTGGAAAACTCAATATTGGACCTCAATTGGGACAAATTTTGGGATAAAAATGCCCCCGTTGGACCAAAATCCAACATTTTGGTGAATGGGGATGAATTGTGGGATAAAAATGCTTCAATTGGATGGTAAAGTCAACGTTGGGTGGAAAACTAAAAATTGGACCTAAATGGGGACAAATTTCGGGATAAAAATGCCCCCGTTGGACCAAAACCCAACATTTTGGTGAATGGGGATGAATTTTGGGATTAAAGCACCCTCATTGGGTGAAAAAGTCAACGTTGGATGGAAAAGTCAAGGTTGGATCTCAACAGGGTTGAGTTTTGGGATAGAAAAATTACAATTTGATGGAAAGGCAACGTTGGGTGGAAAAGTCAATATTGGACCTCAATGGGGACAAATTTTGGGATAAAAACGCCCTCGTTGGACCAAACCCCAACATTTTGGCCAATGGAGATGAATTTCGGGATAAAAACACCCCAATTGGACGGAAAAGTCAATGTTGGGAGAAAAAGTCAATGTTCAATGTCAATGGGTCAAATTTTGGGATAAAAACGCCCTCGTTGGTCCAAAAGCCAACATTCTGGTCAATGGGGATGAATTTTTGGGATAAAAATGCTCCAATTGGACGGAAAAGTCAACATTGGGTGGAAAACTCAATATTGGACTTCAATGGGGAAAAATTTTGGATAAAAATGCCCCCGTTGGACCAAACCCCAAGACTTTGGTCAACGAGGATGAATTTTGGGATAAAAACGCTCCCTTTGGACCAAACCCCAAGATTTTGGTCAATGGGGAAGAATTTTGGGTAAAAACTCCCTAATTGTATGGAAAAGTCAATGTTGGACCTCAATGGGGATGAATTTGGGGTAAAAAGGCCCAGTTGGGTGGAAAAGCCAATGTTGGGCATCAATAAGGATGGATTTGTGATAAAAATGCCCCAATTGGGTGGAAAAGTCAGTGTTGGGTGGAAAAGTCAATTTTCAACATCAATGAGACAAATTTTTGGTCAAAAACGCCCCCGTTGGACCAAACCCCAAGACTTTGGTCAATGGGGATGAATTTTGGGATTAAAACGCTCCAGTTGGGTGAAAAAGTCAACGTTGGATGGAAAAGTCAAGGTTGGAACTCGACAGGGATGAGTTTTGGGATAAAAGCGCTCCAATTGGACGGAAAATCAAACATATGGTGGAAAACCCTATATTGGACCTATATGGGGACAAATTTTGGGATAAAAACACCCCAATTAGACGGAAAAGTCAATGTTGGGTTAAAAAGTCAATGTTCAATGTCAATGGGTCAAATTTAGGGATAAAAACGCCCTCGTTGGTCAAAAACCTACATTCTGGTCAATGGGGACGAAATTTTGGGATAAAAACGTCCCAATTGGTTGAAAAAGTCAACGTTGGATGGAAAAGTCAAGGTTGGAACTCGACAGGGATGAGTTTTGGGATAAAAACGCTCCAATTGGACGGAAAAGTCAACTTTGGGTGGAAAAGCCAATATTGGACTTCCATGGGGACAAATTTTAGGATAAAAACGCCCCAATTGGGTAGAAAAGTCAACGCCGGACATCAACGAGGATGGATTTGGAATAAAAATGCCCAGTTGGGTGGAAAAGACAACGCTGGGCCTCAAGGGGGATGGATTTTTGGATAAAAACACCCAGTTGGGTGGAAAAGTCAAGATTCAACATCAATGGGACAAATTTCGGGATAAAAACGCTCCCTTTGGACCAAACCCCAAGATTTTGGTCAATGGGGAAGAATTTTGGGGTAAAAACTGCCTAATTGGATGGAAAAGTCAATGTTGGACCTCAATGGGGATGAATTTGGGGTAAAAAGGCCCAGTTGGGTGGAAAAGTCAATGTTCAACATCAATGGGACAAATTTTGGGACAAAAACGCCCCCGTTGAATCAAAACCCACGACTTTGGCCAATGGGGATGAATTTGGGGATAAAAACACACCAATTGGAGGGAAAAGTCAATGTCGGGTGAAAAAGTCAATGTTCAACGTCAATGGGTCAAATTTTGGGATAAAAACGCCCTCGTTGGTCCAAAACCCAACATTCTGGTCAATGGGGATGAATTTTTGGGACAAAAATGCTCATTTGGACGGAAAAGTCAACATTGGGTGGAAAACCCAATATTGGACTTCAATGGGGAAAAATTTTGGGATAAAAATGCCCCCGTTGGACCAAACCCCAAGACTTTGGTAAATGGGGAAGAATTTTGGGATAAAAACGCTCCAGTTGGGTGAAAAAGTCAAGGTTGGAACTCAACAGGATGAATTTTGCGGAATAAGGCCCAGTTGGGTGGGAAAGCCAATGTTGGGTGGAAAAATCTATGTTAAATGTCAATGGGAAAAATTTCGGGATAAGAACGCCCCCGTTGGACCAAACCCCAAGACTTTGGTCAATGGGGATGAATTTTGGGATAAAAACGCTACCTTTGGACCAAACCCCAAGATTTTGGTCAATGGGGAAGAATTTTGGGGTAAAAACTCCTTAATTGTATGGGAAAGTCAATGTTGGACCTCAATGGGGATGAATTTGGGGTAAAAAGGCCCAGTTGGGTGGAAAAGCCAATGTTGGGTGGAAAAGTCAAGGTTCAACATCAATGGGACAAATTTTGGGAGAAAAACGCCCCCGTTGGATCAAAACCCACGACTTTGGTCAATGGGGAAGAATTTTGGGATAAAAATGCTCCAATTGGGTAGAAAAGTCAACTTCGGGCATCAATGAGGATGGATTTGGGATAAAAATGCCCCAATTGGGTGGAAAAGTCATTGTTGGGTGGAAAAGTCAATGTTCAATATCAATGGGACAAATTTTGAGATAAAAACGCCCCCGTTGGACCAAACCCCAAGATTTTGGTCAATGGGAATGAATTTTGGGATAAAAACGCTCCATTTGGGTGAAAAAGTCAACGCTGGATGGAAAAGTCAAGGTTGGATCTAAACAGGGATGTGTTTTGGGATAAAAACGCTCCAAAGGAAAAGTCAACGTTGGGTGAAAAAGTCAATATTGGACTTCAATGGGGACAAATTTCGGGATAAAAACGCCCCCGTTGGACCAAACCCCAACATTTTGGACAATGGGGATGAATTTTTGGGATAAAAATGCACAAGTTGTGTGGAAAAGCAAATGTTGGCTGAAGAAGTCAAGATTCAATATCAATGGGGAAGAATTTTGAGATAAAAACGCCCCCGTTGGACCAAAACCCAACATTTTGGCCAATGGGGATGAATTTTGAGATAAAAATGCTCCAATTGGATGGAAAAGTCAACGTTGGGTGGAAAACTCAATATTGGACCTCAATTGGGACAAATTTTGGGATAAAAATGCCCCCGTTGCACCAAAATCCAACATTTTGGTGAATGGGGATGAATTGTGGGATAAAAATGCTTCAATTGGATGGTAAAGTCAACGTTGGGTGGAAAACTAAAAATTGGACCTAAATGGGGACAAATTTCAGGATAAAAATGCCCCCGTTGGACCAAAACCCAACATTTTGGTGAATGGGGATGAATTTTGGGATTAAAGCACCCTCATTGGGTGAAAAAGTCAACGTTGGATGGAAAAGTCAAGGTTGGATCTCAACAGGGTTGAGTTTTGGGATAGAAACAATCCAATTTGATGGAAAGGCAACGTTGGGTGGAAAAGTCAATATTGGACCTCAGTGGGGACAAATTTTGGGATAAAAACGCCCTCGTTGGACCAAACCCCAACATTTTGGTCAATGGGGATGAATTTCGGGATAAAACCACCCCAATTGGACGGAAAAGTCAATGTTGGGAGAAAAAGTCAATGTTCAATGTCAATGGGTCAAATTTTGGGATAAAAACGCTCCCTTTGGACCAAACCCCAAGATTTTGGTCAATGGGGAAGAATTTTGGGGTAAAAACTCCCTAATTGTATGGAAAAGTCAATGTTGGACCTCAATGGGGATGAATTTGGGGGTAAAAAGGCCCAGTTGGGTGGAAAAGCCAATGTTGGGTGGAAAAGTCAAGGTTCAACATCAATGGGACAAATTTTGGGATAAAAACGCCCCCGTTGGATCAAAACCCACGACTTTGGCCAATGGGGAAGAATTTGGGGATAAAAATGCTCCAATTGGGTAGAAAAGTCAACTTCGGGCATCAATGAGGATGGATTTGGGATAAAAATGCCCCAATTGGGTGGAAAAGTCAGTGTTGGGTGGAAAGGTCAATGTTCAATATCAATGGGACAAATTTTGACATAAAAACGCCCCCGTTGGACCAAACCCCAAGACTTTGGTCAATGGGGATGAATTTTGGGATAAAAACACTCCATTTGGAAGAAAAAGTCAACGCTGGATGGAAAAGTCAAGGTTGGATCTAAACAGGGATGAGTTTTGGGATAAAAACGCTCCAAAGGAAAAGTCAACGTTGGGTGAAAAAGTCAATATTGGACTTCAATGGGGACAAATTTCGGGATAAAAACGCCCCGTTGGACCAAACCCCAACATTTTGGACAATGGGGATGAATTTTTGGGATAAAAATGCACAAGTTGTGTGGAAAAGCCAATGTTGGCTGAAGAAGTCAAGATTCAATATCAATGGGGAAGAATTTTGAGATAAAAATGCCCCCGTTTGACCAAAACCCAACATTTTGGCCAATGGGGATGAATTTTGAGATAAAAATGCTCCAATTGGATGGAAAAGTCAACGTTGGGTGGAAAACTCAATATTGGACCTCAATTGGGACAAATTTTGGGATAAAAATGACCCCGTTGGACCAAAATCCAACATTTTGGTGAATGGGGATGAATTGTGGGATAAAAATGCTTCAATTGGATGGTAAAGTCAACGTTGGGTGGAAAACTAAAAATTGGACCTAAATGGGGACAAATTTCGGGATAAAAATGCCCCCGTTGGACTAAAACCCAACATTTTGGTGAATGGGGATGAATTTTGGGATTAAAGCACCCTCATTGGGTGAAAAAGTCAACGTTGGATGGAAAAGTCAAGGTTGGATCTCAACAGGGTTGAGTTTTGGGATAGAAAAATTACAATTTGATGGAAAGGCAACGTTGGGTGGAAAAGTCAATATTGGACCTCAATGGGGACAAATTTTGGGATAAAAACGCCCTCGTTGGACCAAACCCCAACATTTTGGCCAATGGAGATGAATTTCGGGATAAAAACACCCCAACTGGACGGAAAAGTCAATGTTGGGAGAAAAAGTCAATGTTCAATGTCAATGGGTCAAATTTTGGGATAAAAACGCCCTCGTTGGTCCAAAAGCCAACATTCTGGTCAATGGGGATGAATTTTTGGGATAAAAATGCTCCAATTGGACGGAAAAGTCAACATTGGGTGGAAAACTCAATATTGGACTTCAATGGGGAAAAATTTCGGGATAAAAACGCCCCCTTTGGACCAAACCCCAAGACTTTGGTCAACGAGGATGAATTTTGGGATAAAAACGCTCCCTTTGGACCAAACCCCAAGATTTTGGTCAATGGGGAAGAATTTTGGGGTAAAAACTCCCTAATTGTATGGAAAAGTCAATGTTGGACCTCAATGGGGATGAATTTGGGGTAAAAAGGCCCAGTTGGGTGGAAAAGCCAATGTTGGGCACCAATAAGGATGGATTTGTGATAAAAATGCCCCAATTGGGTGGAAAAGTCAGTGTTGGGTGGAAAAGTCAATTTTCAACATCAATGAGACAAATTTTGGGTCAAAAACGCCCCCGTTGGACCAAACCCCAAGACTTTGGTCAATGGGGATGAATTTTGGGATTAAAACGCTCCAGTTGGGTGAAAAAGTCAACGTTGGATGGAAAAGTCAAGGTTGGAACTCGACAGGGATGAGTTTTGGGATAAAAGCGCTCCAATTGGACGGAAAATCAAACATATGGTGGAAAACCCTATATTGGACCTCAATGGGGACAAATTTTGTGATAAAAACACCCCAATTAGACGGAAAAGTCAATGTTGGGTTAAAAAGTCAATGTTCAATGTCAATGGGTCAAATTTTGGGATAAAAACGCCCTCGTAGTCCAAAACTTACATTCTGGTCAATGGGGATGAATTTTTGGGATAAAAACGTCCCAATTGGGTGAAAAAGTCAACGTTGGATGGAAAAGTCAAGGTTGGATCTCAACAGGGATGAGTTTTTGGATAAAAACGCTCCAATTGGACGGAAAAGTCAACTTTGGGTGGAAAAGCCAATATTGGACTTCAATGGGGACAAATTTTAGGATAAAAACGCCCCACTTGGGTAGAAAAGTCAACGTCAAACATCAACGAGGATGGATTTGGAATAAAAATGCCCAGTTGGGTGGAAAAGCCAACGCTGGGCCTCAAGGGGGATGGATTTTTGGATAAAAACACCCAGTTGGGTGGAAAAGTCAAGATTCACCATCAATGGGACAAATTTCGGGATAAAAACGCTCCCTTTGGACCAAACCCCAAGATTTTGGTCAATGGGGAAGAATTTTGGGGTAAAACTGCCTAATTGTATGGAAAAGTCAATGTTGGACCTCAATGGGGATGAATTTGGGGTAAAAAGGCCCAGTTGGGTGGAAAAGCCAATGTTGGGTGGAAAAGTCAATGTTCAACATCAATGGGACAAATTTTGGGACAAAAACGCCCCCGTTGAATCAAAACCCACGACTTTGGCCAATGGGGATGAATTTGGGGATAAAAACACACCAATTGGAGGGAAAAGTCAATGTCGGGTGAAAAAGTCAATGTTCAACGTCAATGGGTCAAATTTTGGGATAAAAACGCCCTCGTTGGTCCAAAACCCAACATTCTGGTCAATGGGGATGAACTTTTGGGATAAAAATGCTCCAATTGGACGGAAAAGTCAACATTGGGTGAAAAACTCAATATTGGACTTCAATGGGGAAAAATTTTGGGATAAAAATGCCCCCGTTGGACCAAACCCCAAGACTTTGGTAAATGGGGAAGAATTTTGGGATAAAAACGCCCCAGTTGGGTGAAAAAGTCAACGTTGGAACTCAACAGGGATGAATTTTGCGGAATAAGGCCCAGTTGGGTGGGAAAGCCAATGTTGGGTGGAAAAATCAATGTTAAATGTCAATGGGAAAAATTTCGGGATAAGAACGCCCCCGTTGGACCAAACCCCAAGACTTTGGTCAACAAGGATGAATTTTGGGATAAAAACGCTCCCTTTGGACCAAACCCCAAGATTTTGGTCAATGGGGAAGAATTTTGGGGTAAAAACTGCCTAATTGTATGGAAAAGTCAATGTTGGACCTCAATGGGGATGAATTTGGGGTAAAAAGGCCCAGTTGGGTGGAAAAGCCAATGTTGGGCATCAATAAGGATGGATTTGTGATAAAAATGCCCCAATTGGGTGGAAAAGTCAGTGTTGGGTGGAAAAGTCAATTTACAACATCAATGAGACAAATTTTGGGTCAAAAACGCCCCCGTTGGACCAAACCCCAAGACTTTGGTCAATGGGGATGAATTTTGGGATAAAAACGTCCCAATTGGGTGAAAAAGTCAACGTTGGATGGAAAAGTCAAGGTTGGAACTCGACAGGGATGAGTTTTGGGATAAAAGCGCTCCAATTGGACGGAAAATCAAACATATGGTGGAAAACCCTATATTGGACCTCAATGGGGACAAATTTTGGGATAAAAACACCCCAATTAGACGGAAAAGTCAATGTTGGGTTAAAAAGTCAATGTTCAATGTCAATGGGTCAAATTTTGGGATAAAAACGCCCTCGTTGGTCAAAAACCTACATTCTGGTCAATGGGGACGAAATTTTGGGATAAAAACGTCCCAATTGGTTGAAAAAGTCAACGTTGGATGGAAAAGTCAAGGTTGGAACTCGACAGGGATGAGTTTTGGGATAAAAACGCTCCAATTGGACGGAAAAGTCAACTTTGGGTGGAAAAGACAATATTGGACTTCAATGGGACAAATTTTTGGATAAAAACGCCCCAATTGGGTAGAAAAGTCAACGTCGGACATCAACGAGGATGGATTTGGAATAAAAATGCCCAGTTGGGTGGAAAAGCCAACGCTGGGCCTCTAGGGGGATGGATTTTTGGATAAAAACACCCAGTTGGGTGGAAAAGTCAAGATTCAACATCAATGGGACAAATTTCGGGATAAAAACGCTCCCTTTGGACCAAACCCCAAGATTTTGGTCAATGGGGAAGAATTTTGGGGTAAAAACTGCCTAATTGGATGGAAAAGTCAATGTTGGACCTCAATGGGGATGAATTTGGGGTAAAAAGGCCCAGTTGGGTGGAAAAGTCAATGTTCAACATCAATGGGACAAATTTTGGGACAAAAACGCCCCCGTTGAATCAAAACCCACGACTTTGGCCAATGGGGATGAATTTGGGGATAAAAACACACCAATTGGAGGGAAAAGTCAATGTCGGGTGAAAAAGTCAATGTTCAACGTCAATGGGTCAAATTTTGGGATAAAAACGCCCTCGTTGGTCCAAAACCCAACATTCTGGTCAATGGGGATGAATTTTTGGGATAAAAATGCTCCAATTGGACGGAAAAGTCAACATTGTGTGGAAAACTCAATACTGGAGTTCAATGGGGAAAATTTTGGGATAAAAATGCCCCCGTTGGACCAAACCCCAAGACTTTGGTCAATGGGGAAGAATTTTGGGTTAAAAATGCTCCAATTGGGTAGAAAAGTCAAGGTTGGAAATCAACAAGGATGAAATAAGGCCCAGTTGGGTGGGAAAAATGTGTTGGGTGGAAAAATATTAAATGTCAATGGGGAAAAATTTAGGGATAAGAAGCAGCCCCGTTAAAGGACCAAACCCAAGACTTTGGTCAATGGGACAAATTTCGGGATAAAAACGATCCCTTTGGACCAAACCCCAAGATTTTGGTCAATGGGGAAGAATTTTGGGTAAAAACTCCCTAATTGTATGGAAAAGTCAATGTTGGACCTCAATGGGGATGAATTTGGGGTAAAAAGGCCCAGTTGGGTGGAAAAAGCCAATGTTGGGTGGAAAAGTCAAGGTTCAACATCAATGGGACAAATTTTGGGATAAAAACGCCCCCGTTGGATCAAAACCCACGACTTTGGCCAATGGGGATGAATTTGGGGATAAAAATGCTCCAATTGGGTAGAAAAGTCAAAGTTGGGCATCAATGAGGATGGATTGTGATAAAAATGCCCTAATTGGGTGGAAAAGTCATTGTTGGGTGGAAAAGTCAATGTTCAATATCAATGGGACAAATTTTGAGATAAAAACGCCCCCGTTGGACCAAACCCCAAGATTTTGGTCAATGGGAATGAATTTTGGGATAAAAACGCTCCATTTGGGTGAAAAAGTCAACGCTGGATGGAAAAGTCAAGGTTGGATCTAAACAGGGATGAGTTTTGGGATAAAAACGCTCCAAAGGAAAAGTCAACGTTGGGTGAAAAAGTCAATGTTGGACCTCAACGGGGACAAATTTTGGGATAAAAACGCCCCCGTTGGACCAAACCCCAACATTTTGGACAATGGGGATGAATTTTCGGGATAAAAATGCACAAGTTGTGTGGAAAAGCCAATGTTGGCTGAAGAAGTCAAGATTCAATATCAATGGGGAAGAATTTTGAGATAAAAACGCCCCCGTTGGACCAAAAACCAACATTTTGGCCAATGGGGATGAATTTTGAGATAAAAATGCTCCAATTGGATGGAAAAGTCAACGTTGGGTGGAAAACTCAATATTGGACCTCAATTGGGACAAATTTTGGGATAAAAATGCCCCCGTTGGACCAAAATCCAACATTTTGGTGAATGGGGATGAATTGTGGGATAAAAATGCTTCAATTTGATGGTAAAGTCAACGTTGGGTGGAAAACTAAAAATTGGACCTAAATGGGGACAAATTTCGGGATAAAAATGCCCCCGTTGGACCAAAACCCAACATTTTGGTGAATGGGGATGAATTTTGGGATTAAAGCACCCTCATTGGGTGAAAAAGACAACGTTGGATGGAAAAGTCAAGGTTGGATCTCAACAGGGTTGAGTTTTGGGATAGAAACAATCCAATTTGATGGAAAGGCAACGTTGGGTGGAAAAGTCAATATTGGACCTCAGTGGGGACAAATTTTGGGATAAAAACGCCCTCGTTGGACCAAACCCCAACATTTTGGTCATTGGGGATGAATTTCGGGATAAAAACACCCCAATTGGACGGAAAAGTCAATGTTGGGAGAAAAAGTCAATGTTCAATGTCAACGGGTCAAATTTTGGGATAAAAACGCCCTCGTTGGTCCAAAAGCCAACATTCTGGTCAATGGGGATGAATTTTTGGGATAAAAATGCTCCAATTGGACGGAAAAGTCAACATTGGGTGGAAAACTCAATATTGGACTTCAATGGGGAAAAATTTTGGGATAAAAATGCCCCCGTTTGACCAAACCCCAAGACTTTGGTCAACGAGGATGAATTTTGGGATAAAAACGCTCCCTTTGGACCAAACCCCAAGATTTTGGTCAATGGGGAAGAATTTTGGGGTAAAAACTGCCTAATTGTATGGAAAAGTCAATGTTGGACCTCAATGGGGATGAATTTGGGGTAAAAAGGCCCAGTTGGGTGGAAAAGCCAATGTTGGGCATCAATAAGGATGGATTTGTGATTAAAATGCCCCAATTGGGTGGAAAAGTCAGTGTTGGGTGGAAAAGTCAATTTTCAACATCAATGAGACAAATTTTGGGTCAAAAACGCCCCCGTTGGACCAAACCCCAAGACTTTGGTCAATGGGGATGAATTTTGGGATAAAAACGTTCCAATTGGGTGAAAAAGTCAACGTTGGATGGAAAAGTCAAGGTTGGAACTCGACAGGGATGAGTTTTGGGATAAAAGCGCTCCAATTGGACGGAAAATCAACCATATGGTGGAAAACACTATATTGGACCTCAATGGGGATGAATTTTTGGGATAAAAACACCCCAATTAGACGGAAAAGTCAATGTTGGGTTAAAAAGTCAATGTTCAATGTCAATGGGTCAAATTTTGGGATAAAAACGCCCCCGTTGAACCAAAACCCAAGACTTTGGTCAATGGGGATGAATTTTGGGATTAAAACGCTCCAGTTGGGTGAAAAAGTCAACGCTGGATAAAAAAGTCAAGGTTGGATCGCAACAGGGATGATTTGGATAAAAACGCTTCCAATTGGACGGAAAAGTCAATGTGGGTGAAAATCGTCATGTTGACCTCAAGGGGACAATTCGGATAAAAACCCCCGTTGACAAACCCGAAGAGTTGGTCAAATGGGTGAATTTTTGGATAAAAACGTCCCCCCCCCAAAAATTTTGGGGGGGGGGTTGAAAAAAGTTTTTTTTTTTTCAAACGTTTGGGGGAAAAAATGGGAAAGTCAAGGTTGGAACTCGACAGGGATGAGTTTTGGGATAAAAACGCTCCAATTGGACGGAAAAGTCAACTTTGGGTGGAAAAGCCAATATTGGACTTCCATGGGGACAAATTTTAGGATAAAAACGCCCCAATTGGGTAGAAAAGTCAACGTCAGACATCAACGAGGATGGATTTGGAATAAAAATGCCCAGTTGGGTGGAAAAGATAACGCTGGGCCTCAAGGGGGATGGATTTTTGGATAAAAACACCCAGTTGGGTGGAAAAGTCAAGATTCAACATCAATGGGACAAATTTCGGGATAAAAACGCTCCCTTTGGACCAAACCCCAAGATTTTGGTCAATGGGGAAGAATTCTGGGGTAAAAACTCCCTAATTGTATGGAAAAGTCAATGTTGGACCTCAATGGGATGAATTTGGGGGTAAAAAGGCCCAGTTGGTGGAAAGCCAAATGTTGGGCATCATAAGTGATGATTTTTGTGATAAAAATGCCCAATTGTGGTTGAAAAGTCGTGTTGAGGTGGAAAGTCAATTTTCAACATCAATGAGACAAATTTTGGGACAAAAACGCCCCTGTGTGAGCAAACCCCAAGATTTTGGTCAATGGGGATGAATTTTGGGATTAAAACGCTCCAGTAGGGTGAAAAAGTCAACGCTGGATAAAAAAGTCAAGGTTGGATCGTAACAGGGATGAGTTTTGGGATAAAAACGCTCCAATTGGACTGAAAAGTCAATGTTGGGTGAAAAAGTCAATGTTGGACCTCAACGGGGACAAATTTTGGGATAAAAACGCCCCCGTTGGACCAAACCCGAAGAGTTTGGTCAATGGGGATGAATTTTGGGATAAAAACGTCCCAATTGGGTGAAAAAGTCAACGTTGGATGGAAAAGTCAAGGTTGGAACTCGACAGGGATGAGTTTTTGGATAAAAACGCTCCAATTGGACGGAAAAGTCAACTTTGGGTGGAAAAGCCACTATTGGACTTCAATGGGGACAAATTTTAGGATAAAAACACCCCAATTGGGTAAAAAAGTCAAGGTCAGACATCAATGAGGATGGATTTGTGATAAAAATGTCCCAATTGGGTG